>JAJEJO010003559.1:0-145680 GCA_020662805.1 Glaucomys volans
GAGGTGCGGGCACTCTGGGGACCTGGGACCTGCACTGGGGCTTAGGGACTAGGCTGGTGGGGACGGTCCCCGACGCCCAATGGACTCTGGGTGGGGGCTGCGGTTGCGTGCCTGATGGGCAGCCGCCTCCCGCTCCCCCTCATTCTTCTCCTGCTCTCAGCCCCCGCGCGACGCAACCTTCCCCTGTGCCAGTCCCCACAGGTCTCTTGCCCTGGCCCTCACACGCCGCCATTGGACCATGGTGTTGGATGCTCGGAGAAAGGGGGAGGCAGACAGGGTCCGGGAGGGGCAGGAGGGCAGGAGCGCAAGAGAGCAGAGGCCTGCGTGCCCTGCCCTGGGCACCTGGGCGGCCTGAGCCCCGCCGGGCCCCGCCGAGATCCGGGGCATCCAGGCAGCCTCTGGACTCGGGCGTGCAACTCGGACGCCGGAGGGGGTGTGCTGGACCCTGACGGCCAGGTTGAGCCGGTCGGGCCAGGGTAGGGCGGGGCAGGGCAGGGCAGGTATGGCTACCTCCAAGGAAAGGGAGACGGGGGACCTGCGGACCTTGTGCCCACCTGTGAGCAGGCCTCCCCCATTTGCTCAAAGCCAGAGGACCGGGCCCTACCGGTGTGCACCCTTCGATAGCTCAGCTGGTAGAGCGGAGGACTGTAGACTGGTCACACAGCTGTGGTCATCCTTAGGTCGCTGGTTTGATCCTTGAGCCAGCGGTTGCTCCATGCTCTTGCGCACATGCAGGCAGCATTGTCCGCCTCAACTCAGGTGGGCCCTGCCATCGCCTACTTGCAGCCGCACGTCCTGGTCCCACAGCTATGGTCCTCTACCCTTTCTCTGCTCCTATCAAGATACATGTTTGTTTTAGTGAGTTTTCCCTCATGTTTCCTAGTTGTGCTTGCATTTTTTTATATCGAAAATACATATACATATGTTGCTAGAAAGAAGCACAATAATTTCGCTTTAGTTTTTGTTACATATTTTGCAGGTTCTGTTGATATTTGTATTTTCATTAGTTTCTTCAGTTGGCATTTGAATTAAGTTTTATATCATTAGTGTGTTTCAGTAATCTTTTCTTGACTAGTGTTTTGTTTCAGTAGTGTTCCAGAATATAGGATTTTTTTTCTCTTTTTGTCTTGATTTTTCCTTTTCTCCTTGACTTTTAATCCTCTTGCAAATTGTACTTGCCCTAATTTATAATTATTTAGTCATTAGTTTCATTTTTCAAATTTGAATCTCTCCCTATTTTTTTTTCCTCACAGAAATTATTGTTTGTCTTCTCAAGGGCCTTGTAAGGTTTTACTTTCGTCTTTCTGCCTCTCGTTTTATTAAATAGTTTTTCATTGTTTTCCAATTTTTTTCCCACGTTAATTTGTAATATACAGTTTTCCTATTTCACAATTCTGTTTTGATTTTCCTATTCTGTCTGCTTGTACTCATTGGTTACTTATTTTTTCATATTTATAACTGTATGCTAATGTTGTGATTGGATGTCTTCATTAAATGAATTCCTTGAAGTGGTCAATATAATATTCATTTGCTGATCAACAGTTTCTTTTAGATTTTCTTGCACCAGTCAGTTAATAACATTTTTCATTATTATTCTTTGATATTTAAACCTCTGCTCAAAAAATATGAGAACTCTGAATAAATTATTACATCCTGTAGTAATGAATACAGAACTACTTACACAGAGGAGAAAGAATAGCTCACAGCCATATATTTTTTATTCCTTTGGCAACCAATGTTTATTCTAATTCCTTTCTTTTTTTCTTGGACATATTTTCTATATTTGGTTTTGTTTTGACTGTCAATTTTTTTGTTTGAAGTTTGAATATTCATTTTATTGAATGAAATAGAGATATAATACACCTTTCATTTAATATACTGTGTTGTTAGAAAAAGATATATACTGGCTCCCTGAAGTGTATTACATTGCTATATTTGGGGATTTATCTGGTATTATCAATGCAGATTAGTACCTTTGGACCTTTTCCAGAATTTGCCTGAAGTTTCTATTTCATTATTTCTCCAGTGTTATAAAGTAGATATTTTAATATATTTTACCAGGTTTCAAGTCCCCTTGGTGACATAGTTGATATGAATATCATCCCAGATAATGTCTAGAATCTGTTTCATTTGTTCTCTATCACAAAAAGCAGTGGGGGGCTAGGGTTGTGGCTCAGTGGTAGAACACTGGCCTAGCATGTGTCAGGCACTGGGTTCAATTCTCAGCACCTCATATAAATAAATGAATAAAATAAACATCTGTCAACATATAAAAAATATTTTA
Source organism: Glaucomys volans (assembly GCA_020662805.1). Taxonomy (NCBI): domain Eukaryota; kingdom Metazoa; phylum Chordata; class Mammalia; order Rodentia; family Sciuridae; genus Glaucomys; species Glaucomys volans. The sequence goes on from JAJEJO010003559.1 coordinate 2,285, forward strand.
GAGAGAGGGAGAGAGAGGGGGAGAGAGCGAGAGCGAGAGAGAGAGAGAGAGAGAGAGAGAGACATCCTTGCCTTTTAAGAAATAATATAAAAACTACCTGTGACAAAATTGGAGCTATCATGTAAAAGGACTGAATTTACATTAGAAAAACTATGCAATTTACCATACTCACAGATGAAAAGAAAAAAGGATAAAATTATCTTAAGAGATGCCCAAAATACTTTTTGATAATTTCAATATCTTTTATGATAAAATTTATTCACAATATAGGAGTAGAAGACCATTTAATTTTTTTTTTATTTTAAATGGGCACAATGTCTTTATTTTATTTATTTATGTGGTGCTGAGGATCGAACCCAGTGCCCCATGCATGTGAGGCATGCACTCTACCACTGAGCCACAATCCCAGCCCACCATTTAGTTTGATAAAGTACATTACCCCCAAATATTTCAACTTATTTGTGTCAGAGTATTTAATGATGAAATGATACTGATTTCTACAATTGAAACAAGATTAGGATGCCTGCTATTTCTCTCTTATCAACATTATTAAATAATAATAAAATCTCAACATTAAATAATAAATTATTAAATTACTAATAAATTATTAAATAATAAATAGTTTAAATTTGCAGCATCAGACGTTGACATGCAAGGACCAGTCATATTATTATATGTCATTGTCAACTCATTAGAATGTTAACTTTTAAATGGTTACCTTAATAATATCATCAAACAATGAAATGCCTAGAAACATTCTAAAAATGTCCAAACTCTCTATGCAGGAAATAGAATATATTATTGAATATTAATGAGAAAGGTACATGAATGGGAAGATGGTTTATGTTTATCGACCAGAAAATTCATTATTATAAAAATGTCAGATCTCCAAATAACCTATGATTTTAAAGCTCCAATTAAAATTCCACTATTGACTAAGATAACTTGGCAGTTCTAAACTACATGTGGACATGCAAATGACTAAAAATATTTAATAAGTCTTTTGGAACAGGATAGGTAGAACTATCTGCTGTCTCGGATATCAAAAATTATTACGATAGAAATACAGCAATTTAGGCAGAGTGGTATTGATGCAGGATATGCAAATATACCTGTGGAATGAGGGAAATAGACCCACTGTTGGTTACTGACTTGTGACAGAGCTTATACAATGGTGCAAAAGGGAGGATACTCGTCTTTTCAATAAATGGTGCTTGTTCAGTTGACTAATGGTCTAGGGGAAAAATTAGTTTTGGTTAAAAATACACATCACATAAAAAATAAATAATTATAAATTTAGTTATTAAATGTAAACCAAAAGTTTCTTTTTTAAAAAAGAGAGTAACTTGATGACCTTGTGTTAGCAAATATCTCTTAAATGAGATATAGAAAACACTTATGAAGAGATAAAACTGATCATCTGAACTACATTAAATGTTAGATCTTATTTTAAAAAAAACATTGAACGAATTTAAAAAATGAAAAAAAATCAAAAATAACAAAATCATTGAGTGAAGAGGCTGATCACTGAGTAGGAGAATGTATTTCTAAACCATATATCCAGCAGGGCACAGTAGTGCAGGCCTGTACTCCCAGCAACTGAGGAAGCCTGAGGCAGGAGGAGCACAGGATGGAGGCCAGCCCCAGAAACTTAGTTAGTTCGTAAGCAACTTACTTGAAAGAAAAAATAAAAATGGCTAGGAATGTAGCTCAGTGACCCTGGGTTCAGTCCCCAGTACCAGAAAAATGAAAACATATATCCAAGAAAGGATTTGCAGTCTGAATAAAGAATGCTTACAAATTAATCATTTTGTAACAATAATCAATATCAACTATCTCAAATGACTTTCCTGCCATGGTTTTTAAAGCAATGTCATTTTTATTACAAAGAAATCATTTCCTTTGAGGAGCTCTAATTCCATCTTGGAGAATTAGTTCTTCTAAAACTCAGCAAATAATATGTTTGCGTTTTAGAGCTTTAAAAGGCTTTAAATTAAAGCATTTTAATGCCTTAAAAAATCTAAGAAAAAAAATCTTAAGGCTGAATGTGGAGCTCAGTGGTAGAACGCCTACGTAGTATGCACAAGGTCCTAGGTTCAATTCCAGCAACAATCCCCCACCCCAACACACAAACACACCCTGAAATTTCCACATGAAATATCTAACTTTTCAGGAAAAAAATTTAATATCTGAAGCACATGATGTTAAGAACAATTTTTAGCCCAGCATGGTGACATGCACCAGTACTCCCTATTACTGGGCAGGCTGTGTGATAGGAGTATTCCAAGTTCGAGGCCAGCCTGGGTGACTTCATGAGACTATCAAAATAAAAATAAATTTTAAAAATAAGCCTGGGGATATAGTTCAGTGGTAGAGCGTCCCTAGGTTCAATCCCCAGTGCCAAAAAAAACCAGAAAAAGATGTTTTAAGATAGATGAACATTCACACAAAAGAATGCACTTTTCTTGACAACTTTTCACTTAAGATAAAACTATTTTCCTTACTTTTTACAAAAAGTAAAACTACTGTTGTTAGTAGTTCATTAAATTACACAAACATATTTTACAACTGTCATGGGGCCAAAGGTGTTCAGATTTCATACTGCAATTTATATGAGGTCATTAAAATTCTATACACAATTCACGTGTGTTATTATAAAGACAAGCGATTAAAAACTTCAATATTCTAAAATTTAATACGTGATAATAAATTCAGGAAACACTATTTTTCCTCCCTTAATTCTTATAGTTAGATATCAGAATTTTAAGAATCTTTTAAAATTTTTCAATAGCTCTATAGTTTGGATATTTAATATCCCTAGAGGTCCATGTGTTGAGTCTAGGACCCCAGCTTAGGTGCTCCTTGGAGGTGGTGGACCCTTTAAGAGGTGGAACCTAGTGAAAGGAAGTTGGATCGTTGGGGCATGCGCTTGAAAGGATATTGGGATCCTGACCTCTCTGCTTTCTCTCTCTTTGTCTTTGCTTCCAGCCACCATGATATGAACAGGCCTCCATCACAGGCTTTCACCATGAGGTACTATGCTGCCATAGAACTAAAACAACAGGGCCAAGGGACCATGAAAACCTCTAAAATGGTGAACCAAAATAAAGTTTTCCTTCATATAAGTTGTCTGCCTCAGGTATGCTGTCACAATTATGGAAAGCTGACTAATACAGAAGCCTTTATTTTTTGGAGCTGTTTTGGAAGTTTGTAGAAAAATTACATAAGAAATCCTATCCTCAGCTACTCCAGTTTTGCCTATTGAAAATTTACATTAGTATGACACATTTCTTGTAATGGATAAATCAATATTGATGCATGTTTATGTAACTAAACTATGTAGTTTATATTAGGGAATCACTCTTTGTGTTGTGTAGTTTTATGGGCTTTTGATAAGTGCATAGTTTTATGTATCTGCCATTGTAGTAACATACAGAATATTTTCATCACCCTGAAAATGACCTGTGCTCCATCTATTATCCCTGTCCTCTCCCTTGAGCCACTAGAAACCCCTGGAACCTGGATCTTTTAATTTTCTCAATAGTATTATCTTCTGTAAGATGTCATATAATTAGTATCATATAAAATGTAGCCTTTCCAACCAGCTTTCTTTCACTAAACAATATATATTTAAGTTCTCTCCATATCTTCTTTGTAGATTGATAGCTCATTTCTTTCTAGTGCAGAATACTATTCCATTGTCTAGATGTGTCAATTTACTTGTTGAAGGACATTTTTATTGCAATGAATGAGAGTTCTTGTTTCTCCATATCCTTGCCAGCATTCTTTCTTGTCAGTGTTTGTATTCATCTACTTTAACAAGAATATTTTGGCATTATGTTGTTGTCTTAGTTTTTGATTTCCTCATACATGATATTGAACATCTTTTCATATGCTTATTTGCCATCTGTATGTGTTTTCCTTTATAAGACTTATGTTAAGACTTCGTGCCCTATTTCACCTGGATTATTCATTTCATTTTCTCTTTGCTGAGTTTTAGGAGTTCTTTGTATATTTTGGATACAAATCCTTTTCTTTTTTTTATCCTAGAGATTGAACCCAGGAGTGCTTAATCACTGAGTCACATTCCCAGCTATTTTTTTTTGTTTTTTGTTATTTTTTAATTTTGAGACAGGGTCTCACAATTAGGTCTCACAAGTTGCTTAGGACCTTGTTGAGCTGATGAGGCTGGCTTTGAACTTGAGATACTCCTGTCTCTGCCTCCCAAGCATCTAGGATTATAGGTATGTGCCACTATGCCAAGCACAAGTTTTTTATCATGTATGTGTTTCATAAATATTTTCTTTTCGTCTATGCTTATCTAACAGACTTCTTCACAAAAAAGTAAGTTTTAACTTTAATGAAGTCCAACTTAATGATTTTTCTTTCATGAACCATGCTTTTGGTGTGTATCATTGCCAAACATAAAGTCACCTAGATTTTGTCCTATGTTTTATTTGGAAGTTTTATAATTCTGAATTTTACATTTAAGTTTATGATTCATTTTGAGTTAATTTTTGCAAAATATGTAAGAACTATATCTAGATTGTTTCTATCACTTTTTTGTATATGAATGTTCACTTGTATCAGCATCATTTATTTTTGTTTTTGTTTCATTTTTTGGTACTGGAGATTGAACCTAGGGAGGCTTAATCCTGAGCCACATACCCAGCCCTTTTTTTTTAAATTCATTTATAGATAGGGTCTTGCTGAGCTGCTTAGGGGTCTTGCTAAATTACTGAGACTGGCATCTGCCACTGCACCCAGCTCAGCATCATTTGTTGAAAAGACTACCTTTTTTTCCCCCAATGTATCATGAATAAAGATGTCTACTTGCTCAAATATCAGTCCATAATATTTATGTGAATATATTTATGTGTTTCTATTCTGTTCTAATGATCTGAATGTCTGTCCTTTCACCGATGGCACATTTTCTTTACCATTGTTGCTTTTTAGTAAGTCTTAAAGTCAGGTAGGGTCAATACTTTGACTTTGTTCTTCAGCATTGGATCTGGGCCTTTTGCCTTTCTACATGAACTTTAGAATCAGTGTTAATGTTTGATAACACAAAATCATTTTCTGGCATTGTAATTGGGATTTTGTTGAATCTGCAGATCTAGTTGGGAAGAGCTGATATGTTAACCATATGGTGTCTTCCATTTATTTAGATCTTCTTTGATTTCTTTCAAGAACATTTTGTAGTTTTCCTGTGTCAATCATATATATATTTGGTTATACTTATGCTCAAATATTTAATTTTGGGGTGCTCATATAGTGTTATGTTTTAAATTTTGAGTTCCAATTGTTCATTACTGTGTATAGGAAAGCAATTTACTTTCATATATTAACCTTGTATCCTGCAATCTTGCTGTAATAGCCTCAATTATTAATTATAAGACAATGCTTTTTGCCAATTTTTTTTAGATTTTCTCCATAAACAGTTATGTCATGTACTAACAAAGACAGTTTTATTTCTTTCTTCTCAATGAGAATGCCTTTTTATTTTCTTGTCTGAATGCATTAGCTAGAATTTTAGTATTATGTTAAATATGAATGGTAAGAGGAAACTTCTTTGCCTTGATACTAATCTTTGGAGGAACACATGGTGACATTAGCTGTAGGGTTCTGTAGATGTACTTTATCAAGTTGATGAAGTTACCCTCTTTCCTCGTTTTCTAAGATTTTTCAAATTATGAGTATGTGTCAGTTTTTGTATAATGCTTTTCTGTACCAATTCATATAATTATGTTATTTTCTTCTTTAGACTGTTGATATGATGGATTATGTTGATTTTTGAATGTTGAGCCAGCCTTGCATTACACAATAAATTCCACTTGGATTTGTTGTATACATTAATGAGTAGAGTTTTTCTATATATATTGTTGGGTTTGACTTGCTAATATGTTATTGAGGATTTTTGTATACATGTTTATGAGAGATGTTGGTCTATAATTTTTCTTTCTTGTTGTCTTTGATTTTGATATTATAGTTAAAAAAAAGCCTCAGAGAATGAGACACAATTGTTCCTCCTGCTTCTAATCTCTATGAGAGACTGTAGAGAAATGGCATTATTACTTTCTTAAATGTTTAGTATTGCTTACCAGATGACCTATATGGTCTGTTGCTTTCTGTTTTAGAAGATTATAAATTTATGGTTCAATTTCTTTAGTACATGCTAGCCTATTCATATAATCTATTTCTCCTAATATAAGTTTTGCTAGAGTGTGTCTTTCAAGAGGTTGACACATTTCTTCTAACTTACCAACTTTAGAAGCATAAAGTTGTTCATAGTCCTTTATTATCCTTTTAATGTTCATGTGATCAGTAATGAGGCTTCTTTTTCATTTCTGATTTTAGGGATTTGTGTCTTTTCTTTTTTCTTGGCCAGCTGGGCTAGAGTTTCATAAACTTAATTTATCTTTTCAAAGAACTAGTTTTTGCTTTCATTGAGTTTCTCTGTGAATTTTCCATTTTCACTTTTACTGAATTCTGTTCTAATTTTTATTATTAATTTTGTTCTATTTGTTTGGATTTAATTTACTCCTTATTTCATAATATGGAAGATAGATAATTGATTCTAGTTCTTTCTTTTAATATATATTCAATGGTATAAATTTTCCTCTAAGCACTACTTTTACTGAACTCCCTACATTTTTATAAGTTGTATTTTCATTTTTATTTAGTTCAAAATTTATTCTGAGGTTTCTTATTTCACACATTTACTAAGAAGTATGTTGTTTATCCATAAATATCTGAGAATATTCTAAATATCTTTCTGTTATTGATTCCTAGTTTAATTCCAATGTGGTATGAAAGTATACTTTGTATGATTTCTGTTCTTTTAACATTGTAATGTGTGTTTCATATCCCAAACTGTGTTCTGTTTTGGTGACCATTCATGTGAACTTGATAATGTTTATTCTGCTCTTACATGAAGTAATCTATAAATGTTCATATAGATACAGTTGACTGATGGTGCTGTTGGGTTCAATTATGTCCATACTAGTTTTTCCATCTGCTAGATCTACTGATTATTGATGGAGGGATATTGAAGTGTTCAACTGTAATAGTGAATTTGTTACTTTATCTTGAAGTTCTGTCAGTTTTTGCCTCATGTATTTTGAGACTCTGATGTTAGGTGCATACACATTGAAGATTGGTATGTCTTCTTGTAAAATTGACCCCTTTATCATTATGTAATATCTTCTTTATTCCTGATAATTTCCATACTTTGAAGTCCACTTTATCTGAAATTAACATAGCTACCCTATCTTTCTTTGATTGGTATTAGTATGACTATTTTTTCATTCTTTTACTTTTAAATCTGTCTGTGCCTTTGTTTTTAAAGTGTGTTTCTTATAAACAGCATGTGATTGGATTTTAGTTTATTTTTTTCATCCATTCTGACGGTCTTTGGCTTTTTTTGTTATTGTTGTTCTAATTGGCTATACATGACAGTAGAATGCATTTTGACACATTGTACACAAATGGAGCATAACTTCTCATTCCTCCAGCTGTACATGGTGCTGAGTCACACCAGTAATGTAATCATACATGTATATAGGGTAATAACGTCTGTCTCATTCTATGATCCTTCCCATCTCCACTTTCCCACTCCTCCCCTCAGTCACCTCTGCACAATCCAAAGTTACAGTTTTTGTCATTTAACTGGTGTATTAAGATCGTCTGCAATGAAAATAATGGTTCAAATAATTGTACTAATATCTGTATATTTTGATTATTTTGGATTTATTGCCCTTGTTCATTGTTTCTTTTTTATCTTCTACTGTTTTCTTCTTTTTGTGACATTCTTCTCTCTTGGTATATCAATTATACTTCTTCTTTTAAAAAAAAGCTAAGTGGTTGCTTTAGAGTGAGTGATTTATATTACAAATAATCCAAGGGTATCAGTCTGTTACTGTAACAAATGTTTGAGATAATTGTTATAGTTTGGATCTTAAATGTCCCCCAAAGGCCTATATACTAAAGACTTGGTCCCCAGAATGCCATTGATGGGAAGTGATGGAACCTTTAAGAGGTGGGGTGAAGTGGGAAGTCTTTAGATCACTGAGAGTATGTCCTTGAAGGGACTTTTGGGACTCCAGCCCCTTTCTACTGTCTTTTTGCTTCCTGATCATAAGGTGCAAAGATCAGCTTTGCCACATGCTTCCCACCATTGCCATCTGGCACCCTTACCAGAAGGTCTACCCAATCATGAACTGAAAGTGTAAACCAAAATAAACCTTTTCTCTTTAAAAGTAGATTATCTCAGGTATTTGTTATAGTGATAAAAAGCTGACTAATACAAGGTTGGAGCCCTCACCAGTAGGATTAGTGACATTATAAGAAGAGGCCAGAGGGCTAACACGCTCTCTTTCCACCATGTGAAGACAAACAAGTAGATGACCCTCTATAAATCAGGAAGAGGGAACTCACTAGTGACCTGATCATGCTGTCACCCTTGTCTTGCCTTAAATGTGAGAGATAAATGTCTGAGATTTTTATTTGTTTTCTTTTGTATTTTCATTTTGTGGGATTGGAACCTAGGGCCTTGTGCATACTAAGCAAGTGCTTTACCAATGAGCTACACCTTTAGCCCATAAATGTCTGTTTTTTAAGAGACCTAGTCTATGGTGACTGGATATAAGTCTGAAGTAGGATATCCTTTTTTTTTTTAACACTTTCTGATGGCACTCTGTCTTGTTTTCTTATGTTGTCAACAATGAAAAAGGAAGGAAAGAAAAAATATTTTAAAGCATTAGTCATAATGGAAAAGATAGGCTTCTGTACTCCATCTCTTATTTTAAACTGATCTCCTCAACTCTGATTATGGATCAGAAAGCAGGTTGTTGCTGAAAGAATTGAATTCCTCTTGGAGTTGGTAGTTCATTATAGTTTTACATTTCCTGGGCTTTGGGTAGCCCACATGGTATTTGACATTCCCCAATGACTGGTTAATTTTGTAGAATTGGTTTCCATCTTCAGGGAAGTACTACTGAGATTCATTAATTTTTAACCAAAGAAATTTTGTATTTCTAAAAACTTAGAATCTTCTCTAAGACAAATGATTGTCACTACATATTTCTGAGGCCTCTTATTATGAACAGTGTCAAACACACAAAAAATAGCTAAAATAGTGGAATGAACCAATTCATGGCTAAGCTTGCTTTTATACACCCAAATTTATTTTGAAGAAAATCCTAGATATATTATTTTGCTATGACTTATTTTTATTTACACAGTGATAATTAAATTTTTGATAGTCTACCATAATAGTTTTTACAGGTAAGGAAAATTGAAGTAAAAGAGATGTGGAAAAATAGAAAAGTATATTTTAGAGAATGTTGTAATCCCTTGGTCCAATAGATTTATCATACTGATAGTCTCCTTAGAAGGATATTTTCCTTCTGCTGTTGATGTACACAAAAGGGAAAATTTCCAGGGTATCTTAAAAGCAAGAAATGAAGTACACACAATGTAATAAAGTCACAATTAAATAAATATAAATATCTCATAATTTGCTTGTATATATCGTCTCCCCCAAAGAAAAACACTGAAAGAACGTGCATTAAAATAATAAAAATGAAAAAAAATAATAATGATCAATTAGAGAAGTGGTATGGAGTGGATAGGAACAAAGGGGGACAAGAACTTTTTTCTTTTCATGGTGTTAGGGATTGAACTCATGGTCCAGTGCATGCTAAGCAAGCGCTGTACCACTGAGATACACTCCCAGACCTATTAATCTATGTATTGTTACATTTTTACTTTTGAACCATGAGAGTATACTTTAAAAATAAAAACCTAGACTATCACATCGTACATCTTAAGGATGTACAATAAACAAGTAAATAAAATCTTCTAATATGCTTTACTGTTAGACAAAAACTAGGAAAATCTTATGAACAGGTAGGTTTGAAAATATTATTAACTGAATACCAGAGTCATTGTCAACTGGAAAAGTACTCCTCTAATTTTTAAAAAATTACTTGATTTTAATCTCATCTTTTTTTTTGCAGTAATCTTAATTATTATAAGTCAAGATTAGAAAATGTGTATCAGTTAGTGATCTTTAATAACTCTTAGACTTTGTGGGCATCTTTTTTTTAGACCCCTTTCTTTCCACAGCTCAACCATCAAGGGCTCATTTCTGGTTTAGTTTAGTTTTGTTTGACTCAACCCAACCAATTCTCCCAGTCTTTGCTCCCACCTCCTGCCCTTAGAATCTAGTGAAGCACTTCTCCTACCTCACATCTACCTTTTTAGCCATTTTCTTTTCTCTAGAAAGGATTATGTCCAGCAGGGATGGAATGCAGCCAAACTGCGTCCCAGAGGGCCCTTGTGTACTCTTCTTCTCTACTCAACACTTAATTGGTGTTCATCTCACAAGAGCAGCTGCTCCTCAAGCTGGGGTTCAGAGCAGTTCAGTTCACAGACCAGTTTTTTCAGCATCTCGTATGTGCCAGGCATTCTGACTGCTATTAGAAATGCAGACATGAACGTATTCCTGCCTTAGGTATTCAAAGACTAGCAGGGATGCCAACAAGAAAGAGAAGTTATAATGCATCAAATTAAATATTGAGTTTGAGGACAGCAGAGTTTGTCATGGTTCAGATTAGAAAGTGGTTAGGGTAGTGGGATTGAGAGGGATGGGTAGGAAAACTTCTTAGAACTGAGTAAAGTGAATCTTGAGCATGAATAAAAAATAGTCAAGTCTTTAGCCAGGGGCATAGAATGGACATAGACAGAAAAATATGAACAATAGTCCAGAATTTTAGATAATATTTTGGGCATGTGGAACCATATATACTTTTAGTAGGGGATAAAGTACTAATCAGAGAAGTAATAAAGGAAAATAGGGATGATTTGGGCAGCCTTCCTCTAATCCTACCATGCATACCCTTGGGGCTCCTATCATTTCCTAACCCAGAAGCCAGGAAAGGGTTTCCCAACATCATTTTTAGTCCCCAGGGGAAAGAGAAGATTTCTGTTACTTCGGATACAAAATACTTCCCTTGAGTTCCTCGCCGGAGGAAAGTGGGTGACGGTCAGAGCTTCTATAGTTGATCAAACCCCGTGTTTTCTCTCATTCCTTTTGTTAATGTTCCTATTGCACCTGCCTGATCTGAGGTTGATGATAGACAAATGCAGAAATATTCCCAGTCACCCTTTTCTGAATGAAGGCTCAATCTCCTTTTCAAATTTTGTCTGGGAAATTTCCACTGAATTTCAAATCTCCCCTGGATCTCTTAGGAATTATTCCCTCCCCGCCCGCCTTTCCCCATTCCTCTTATCTTCTCATCACATGGACAACCTTTCTCCAGCTAGTACTGCTGCTAGCTAGGTTTCTGATGTCTGCATCATCCTTATTAGAGAGCATGTCCATTGGAAACTGAAGTCATACATGCAGGATCTACCTTTCAATAGAGAGTTTGGTTAGAAGCCAGTGACTTCAGCCATCTTCCCTGCTCTGAGCAAGGATGGGGCATAAAAAAAAGAAAACCGATACTTTGTACTTAAAATCATCAGCAGAAACGTGATGGCTTTGAATGGGACATTTTTCAGTCACTAGAGATGAAGAGAGCCATAGGTAAGTGCAACAAACCTTTTCAAAGATAGATAAGTTGTGTACCCCTTGCCTTCTAGCCCACATAGTTCATGTAGTGCATCTTGGAGCAATTTGAGATACTTGGCTCTCATTTCCAATGTGCCTGGGGAAGCCTACAACAGTGATCACATTGTAGGAGAACATTCTTTCTACAGGGAGGGGAGGGTGAGTTCTGATGGTTGACTTCCTTTTGGTCACAAGAAGGGGCAATATGGCACAGCCTCCTTCGTATCAAAAAACCTGCCTTTGATCCGACCAGGCGGAAGTTCAGCATCTGAAGAAATATAGCAGGGAGGAAAGCCCAAGAAAGGAAGCAGATCACCCAACTTGTACCTGCTTCCCAAGTGCTGTGCTCATCCTCTGGAACTCTGAGGATGCCAGGCTCTTGTCCCGGTCACAGTACATGGCATGGGAAGGGCTGCAGGATGGAGCAGAATGTTTAATCATAAATAGGGAAAGAGGATTATTTCAGGGTGGCCTTCTTCCTCACAGAGACATCAAGGCCATTCAGGGACAGGTAGAAGGAATTCCTTCCATACTGAGAGTTGGGACTCAACTTTCCTGTCACTTCAGTAATAAAGTATAGGTTTGGTTCAGTGAAGTGTGTTCACAGGGAGTAACAGAGTACCAGAGAGAGTACCCTTCGGGGTGACCAATGCTATCTCATTACACTCCACCCCTCATGTCTGTGCTTTAGCCCAAACGTACTATATTTACATGCTGTTCTTTTCCATTGAAGAAGAACCGTCTCTCCTGTCAATGCTATACTTATTTTCTAGCACTTATTTTAGACATCACCTTTCTTCAGAATACTACCTGTCTCTGTAAGTCTCACTACGGTTCCCTTTCTGTCCCCTGTAGCTCTATATGTACCCATAGCATTCCATCTGACACATATTATAATTTTTCTGTCATCTCATTATGCAGCGAGCTACATGAACATATCAACCATGTCTCCTTCATCTGAGTCACCAAGTGCAGCACTTGGTACATGATAAATACAGAGCAAAAGTCAAATCACTTCACTGACAATACAGCAATTTCTATAGAAGCTGGAGAGAACCTCTGAATGAATGTCTAAGGAAAAAAAACCACAGAACTGTTTTATCCTAGACAATAGGTACAAGAATATTCCTAATCACACATCTGGGACCCACAGGTGAGAAATTGTAGGTTAAGAGCCTAATACTTTTTGGGAACAGAGACTGTTCAACTGTGCTAGAGGATAACAGAGCTGGCAGAGAACCAAATATCTTAAAATCAATTCTTATACTTTGCATGGTTGCGGGGGGTCAATAGTCTCTTGATAACTGAGGCTTTTTTAAAACAAAGCTTCAGAATATTATTGACTTGGTTTTTCTAACTCATGGTGGTCTTCAGAACTGGAAGGACTTGAATCAAAGGGTAAGGACTTCATTTCTGATTTCACTAATAACTTTGCAACCCCAAATCCATAATTGTATCTTTGACAAATCATTGAATAGAGCCTAAATTTGTGAAAAGGTCTTAGACTGGTAGTTCAACAGGGTAAAACATCATGTATTGAAAAAACTTAAGGAATATATATATATATATATATATATATATATATATATATATATCAGGGATTAAATCCAGGGGTGTTTAACCAAAGACTGACTTTGAATTTGTCATCCTCCTGCCTCAATCCTCCTGCCTTAGCCTCCCAAGCCACTGGGGACTAAAGGTGTAAACCACCATGCCTAGGAAGAACTCATCTTAGTATTCCTCAAAATACTTAAGTAGGCATGGAAAAGTGACTGATGGACTGAATTAATCAATATAGTTAATTCCTATTTTCCGTTTTTATATGGCACCACTTGCTTTAGAAATGTAAGCACTTTATGGAGATCTGAGTTCAGTTAGTTCCTTGGATTGTTGGGAAAATTCTCCATGAAAGGGTGATTTTATTTAATATGTGTGCAAAATGGCCTACATGCCTGTCACCCATAGTATAGCTAGGAAGTTGAAGTATAAACAAGGGCTAGGACTCCTTGATAGTTTTCCAAGGTAGCAGCAGGACAAGCCTATATTGTGGTGTCATAACTTATAGCCTAGGGTTTTCTCTATCACATCACTTGTCAGTTTAGTCTTGAAAACTTTTAAATCCTTGCACTATTCTTTCATTTGTTTCTTACAGAATTTTACTATTAAACAGCATAGAGAACTACTCAGCCTGTGAGTGGAGATGTAGGAATTCAAAGATAAGTCATCTGTCTTGAATTCTGATCCTGGTTGAGTGAGAGTCATATTCTTCAAAAAATAATTTTTCTGTTATTTTCCCCAAATAAGATGCTAATGATACTGTTAGAATGACATGGTATTACATTTAAGATCTAAGAACAAGGGATGTGAATATGGAGGAGGTTCATAGCATTTTTTAACTGAAGCTTTTATCCTTTGTAGAAAACCTTCTCTAGCTCTAAATCAATTAAATGATGACCTTGGATGCTTTGACTATTAACAGGATCTGTGATTGATTGGAGAAAGTGGAGATATATGTGTCATACCATGGTAAAATAAATTTTAGGACTATTAAGAAGAGAACTCCCTCTCACCAGGGTCATGCTCATATTGTTACACAGGTGGAAAAAGATAATGACACCTGGCTGGAACCAGAGCAGTGGTGTGACAGAGTTTGTCCTGGAAGGCTTCCCAAATCTCAACAGTACAAGAGTGGAACTGTTTTCTGTGTTTCTTCTTGTCTATCTGCTGACTCTGACAGGCAATGTATTGATTGTGGGGGTGGTAAGCACTGATACTCGTCTACAGACCCCTATGTACTTCTTTCTGGGTAACCTGTCTTGCCTGGAGATTCTGATCACTTCTGTCATCATTCCTAAAATGCTGAGCAATTTCCTCTCAAGACAGCACACTATTTCCTTTGCTGCATGTATTACCCAATTTTATTTCTACTTCTTTCTTGGGGCCTCTGAGTTCCTACTGTTGGCTGTCATGTCTGTAGATCGCTACCTGGCCATCTGCCATCCTCTGCACTACCCCTTGCTCATGAGTGGGGCTGTGTGCTTTCGGATGGCATTGGCCTGCTGGGTTGGTGGACTACTCCCTGTGCTTGGTCCCACAGTAGCAGTGGCCTTGCTTCCTTTCTGTAAACAGGGTTCCGTGGTACAGCACTTCTTCTGTGACAGTGGCCCACTGCTCCACTTGGCATGCACCAACACCAATAAGCTGGAGGAGACTGACTTTGTCCTGGCTTCTCTTGTCATTGTATCATCATTGATGATCACTGCTGCATCCTATGGCCACATCATCCTTGCTGTCCTACGTATTCCCTCCGTTTCAGGCCGTCAGAAGGCTTTCTCCACCTGTACCTCCCATTTGATGGTGGTGACCCTCTTCTATGGAAGCGCTGTTTTTCTCTATGTGCGGCCATCACAGAGTGGCTCTGTGAACACTAACTGGGCAGTGACAGTGATAACAACGTTTGTGACACCTCTGCTGAATCCATTCGTCTATGCCTTACGCAATGAGCACGTGAAGGAAGCTTTGAAGGACATGTTCAGGAAGGTGGTAGCTGACTTTTTAGGGAATCTTTTACTTACTGAGAGTTTGAATAAGAAAACAGTAAGGTGAAAGTGAAGGACTCAGTAATTAGTCTTAAGTCCAGATGTTCTCCACTGTCACTCTTCCCATCATCATGGACCTTACCAGAGGACTGAATTCTGGAATCACTAAAAAACTTCACTGAAAGTTTTTCACTTTCAGGCAAAATTTATTGATTTTATATTATACCTAATAATAACCCAAACAATTGTTAATATATCACGACCAACATCATTGTCATTTTATAAGACCTTCCAACTTGTAAGATCTTACACTAAGGATTCATGATCACCCAAGGAATCTAATGATGTATTTCGGAAACTACACAAGCCTAATTAGATATCTAAATGTTATGGTTTGAACATATATGCATTTGACTGGTAAGAGGATCTATAGCTTTAACCCAACATTGAGAGATATTTATGTATCCTCAAAAGTTAAAAACTGATTATCTCAGTAGAATCTTCCATTTGTTTATGCAAATCACAAATTTTAAGAAAAAAATGTCATTATAATTAAAAAGGGATAAAATAGACTTTAAAAAATTTTGTATGTTGAGACAAGTTCTCACTAAGTTGCTTAGGGCCTCACTAAGTTGCTGAGGCTGGCCTGGGACTTGCAATCCTCCTGCTTCCACCTCCAAAGTTGCTAGGATTAAAGGTGGGTGCCACCATGCAGGGTAAAAACAAATAGACTCTTATTTGAAAGAATGTGTTCTTGAAGAACAAGACAAAGAATCTTGTTCTTTGGTTTCCCCAGGACTACAATTGCCTGATTTTCTCTCATTTCCAGTTTCTTTCTTTTTGTTTTCTTCTGCAAGTGTATCCTCCTCAAAAATGTCATTAAATAATAGAGATTGTGAAGGCATAATCTTAAGGGTTATTTCCTTTTGTCCTTATACTCTGCTAGGAAATTTCATCCTTTTAACAACTATGTAGTGATGGTTATCATATTCATATCTCTAGACCTACTCTATCAGCTTCAGATTCATAAATGTTACCGCTGACATGACAGCTGCCTGGAGATGTGTCACACTCAGTATGCCCAAGACTGAACTCAACATTCTCTTACGTTCTGTCTCCAACCTTGATCATCTTTCTTTGTTCTCTAAGTAGATGTGGTCGATCACTATTCTTTACATAAGTCAGAATACTCAGAATTCATTCAATTTGTTCTTATATCCAGTCTACCCACAGGACTTGTCCTCACTAAGTTGCTCTCAAATTTATCCAGTTCTCTTCATTTCCACTTCAATCTAATTGATCTTTTCAAAAGTACACTTGATTATGTCATAATCATCCACTCTCACATGGCCACTTACATATTTTCAATGGCATTCCACCAAGATAAGATAAATCCCCAAATCTGATTATCATCTATAAGGCCATGCATATTAGGTTCTTTGCCTACTTCATGAGAATTTCTCACAACACACAGTTCACCATTACGTCCTTACATTTCACTTTTCTCATGTATTGGCCTTCATTTAATTCCTCTCTCCTTCCAGGCATCCCTTTGTATATACCACCCTCTTTCTTCAGAGGTTCAGATATCTTCTCAAGAGTTATGTCCTCTATTAATTTTCCATATTGTCTGCTTAAGTTTAGGACAGATTTCTGTTGTAAATTTTCATGGGATTGCACTACTTTTCTCTGGAGAAGTTACCCTCGTTTAAAAACAAATTACCGTTATACTTTGTCTATTCCCATCCTTTTGTCTCTAAGCTCCATAATAGAAAGACTGTCTTCTCATGTCGGTACTATGATAAATGGTTGATGTTGTGCCGGCATATTGCAGATATTCAGTCATTGCTTGTTGGTGAAAAAAATGTGAAACACAAGAAATAAATCATTTCTGGAGGCTTAATGAAGTCTCCAGAATAATAAAGGCCTGAATTCACTTTTCCAGTCATGTGGCATACTAGATAACATGAAAATTATTTAACAAAATATATTAAGTATGTAAAAATAGTCTTTGAAACGTTATCTAACTTGTCCTATTCCCAGAGATCACAAAGAAAGAGGAAGATGACTACATCTCAAATCCTGAGAACAGAGTCCAGAAAATAGTAGGGGCCCAAGAAATATTTATTGAATGAAGGAAAGACTAATGAGTAGACGAAGGCCACTTTCCTGAGCGATATCACGAACCTCATATAATGTGGAGCTTGAGTGTTAATGATCATTGCCATACTTCTTACTCCAGCAAGTATTTGAAATGGAATCTCCCTCATATTGCTAGAACTCTTCTGGGGATACTCTCAGTGAAAAGGGTAGCCCAGATTAAACTTTTGCTGGCTATAAAGGAAGACAATCAGTAAAACTTTTTGCCATAAAGAAAAAATCAGTCATTTTTCTTAAATTTTAACTTTTAATTGAAGTTCTGCCCTCATATACAAAATTTGTGTCAACTGGGAAATGCCAAGCTAATATATTAATGTGTTTTTTCCAGCTAATAACACCTATAGGTAGGATGTATACAAAACTTCTCAGAGAGATCTTACCCAAAACCCAGATAGCACAAGACTCTCTTAAATAAGGCCTGCTTGAACACATGCTCACAATTCAAAATGAAAACACATACAAGGAATTTCATCAAAATTTAAAATTTTGTTCTTCAAAGGATACTGTTAAGAGAGTAAAACAGACATCAACAAAATCGTGTAAATATTTCAAGTCATACATCTGATAAGGAATGTGTAATTAGAATATATAAAACATTGGTTCAACGATACAAAGAAAATAGACCAATTAAAAAATGCACAAATGGGGCTGGAGGTATAGCTCAGTGGTAGAACATTTGCCTAGCATGCACAAAAGCCTAGGTTTGATCATCAGGATGCCCAAAAGCAAGCAAGCAAGCAAGCAAACAAACAAACAAAAAGCAAGAAGAATGGACAAAGAATTTGAATGAAGTTTTCTCCGAAGGAGATATACAAACAGGTAATAAATACATAAAAAGACTCTCAACATAATTATTCAGCAGAGAAATGCAAACCAAACTACAATGAGATACTATTTCATGCCTGCTAGTATGGCTATAATCAAAGGACAAAATAAGTATGGATGAAGATTAGAGAAAATGGTAACCTTACACATTTTTAGTGGGCATGAAAATTGTTGCCTTTACGAAACAGTTCACCTGGGAACATGCCTGAATTAACACAGGAGCTTTTGAGGGATACCTCATATCCCAATGTTAACACAAGGTAACAGGACTCTTAAGCACAGCAGATACACAATAAAACAGACTTCATCTTTTTAAGAACCTTGATAATACAATCATCAGAAACAGATTATAAATTAAGAATGCTACCCTGTGGGTGTAGCTTGGTGGTAGAGTGCATAGTCAATATACACAAAGCCCTATATACACAAAAAATACAAGAATTTTTTTTTTTAAAGTTAAGAATGCAATGGTCTGGGGTTGTAAGTCAGTGTTAGAGTACTTGCCCAGTATATGTAGTGCCTCAGGTTCAGTACCCAGCCATCTCCCAAAAATGCTAAAAATGTTTAAAGAACTAAAAGAAAAAAATCAATAGCATGATAAATGGCATCATTCAGACTTTAGATGTTACTGTTGACATGACAGCTCCATGCAGATGTGTCACACTCAGGATGGCAAAATTAAAAAAAAAGAGCATGATAAACTATATAAAATAAAAATAAAGAGGCAATTTTCAAAAAGAAACAATGGAAGGGCTAGAATGAAATTAAAGACTGAGCATCTTACATGGAAAATTAGAAAGGCAATATTGAGTAAACCAACAACAGATCTTAATAAATTACTTTTTAAAAAATATTTTTAGTTGTAAATGGACACAATACCTTTATTTATTTTTATGTGGTGCTAAGGATCGAACCCAGTGCCTCACATGTGCCACACAAGCATTCTACCACTGAACTACAACCCCAGTCCAAGAAATTATTTAAAATACAGCACAGAAAGAAAAAAAAAGCCTTAGGAAACATGTAAAGGAAGCTGATTCTCTAGTATAAGTTTTATAAGGAGCAAGCAGACAGGTTAAGTGACACCTTCACAGTGTGTCATTTTATGGAAGTTAGAAAACTAAATTATCTGAAATGTTCTGTATAGAGCTAGATTTCCTCTATGGTTCTATATGGAGAAATTTGTAGTGAGATTTGGAAAGTGAAAAGATTATGGTAGACACTGTTCCCACTTGCTGACAGGGGCTGGAGGTGGGCCCACAACTCTTCCTTTAGCAAGTCTTGTCCCAACAAGTGTGTAGGGAGGTCCATGACAAAAGTTACCAGCTTCTTCAGTAGGTTATCCACATCCACAGAGTTGGAAGCAGTGAGAGACAGGTGGAGATTCCAGTTCGTTCTTGTGGACTTTGTGGCTTCACTTTGCACTGTCTTCATTTCATGTCCACATTTCCTTCCCAACTGCTCACACTGAAGGACTGTAAGAATTTCAGGACCAACCCAAGTTATAGAGGCAAAAATCTTAAGTAGACTTTCTGTCTAGCTCCCACAATTATGTGAGGACTAGTTCCCATAATAAATCTCTATGATCATAATAGTAGTTCCACTTCTTTGATTGACCCCTAACTTGTATACTTGTCCTTGCAAGAATTGGCACCATTTCCTGTTTACCCATTAGATTGCAAATCTCTTGAAGATAGAGACAGAGTTACACTTGAGTTTGTTTTCCTGCCCACTCATATTTGGTACGTAGTAAAGTCTCAGGACATTGTTTTGGAAGAGAAAATGACTTGGGAGATGTGAAAAGGAGTGTCAAATAGCTATGCTTACTTGTCATTTGTTGTGAACACTGTCCCTCATTCAAGGGAGGCCCTATTGATGACAGTATATGGTACTAAAGGCCCACATGAGCATAGAAGTGTCATGGTTATTGCTCAGGAATGAGGAAGACACAGTGTAACTGGTAGCTGAGATTGTTCAGGCCCTATATCTACTGGCTGAGTTCCTGAGTGGTGTCTGGGGAGAAAAGTTCAGTAGCTGGGAACAGTCAAGTCCCTTTTTAAAGATCCCCATTTCAGGAAAACTCTGACTGTGAAACTCTGTATATGGAAACCTCTCTTGGGTCTTTTTTGTTTTTTGTTTTTTTTCTGCAAAGCAGATGTCTGAAACATTTTGAGACCTGACAACACAGAAAAGTGTTAAGGTTTTCCAGGACCTAGACTTTCTCTGAGACTTCTAACATTTCTCAGAATGAATTGATAGGCGTCAGCTCCAAGAAGTAATAAAATTACTTGCCAGAAGTGACTCCAAACTCAGACTCAGCTGTGGAAGCTGGTGCTGTTCCAAAGCCCAGACAGTTAAACCCTATTCCTGTATTCCAGAGAAGTAATGTCTGCTGAATCTTCCACCAGATATCCCTTTTCTGGTTCCCAGTGGACATGATTTTCTTAAAAGTAAAGGATCTTATTTGTGTTTTGGAATTTCCATCTCTTTGACAACTAAAATCATCTTAAACCTATTTCTGCATTTCAAAACTAACTCTCTTTTCACCTCCCCGCCTCAGGTCAAGAGCTCTTCCCCTTTAATTTTCCCTGTGCATTTGTTCAAGTGCTGCCAAGTTCTTCCAGTCTTAACTGTGGAGCTGGGCTAGTATTTCTGCCTCTTACCATAATAGGAGTATTGGTACCACTTCCATCTGTGCTGGTCATAAAAATCCGGAGGAGTCAGAATGCCATACCCGTGCCAGGGAGCACACTCTGACCACAGTTTCAGAGCTGAGAAAGAACTCACTAAACAATAGTGGAGCTACCCCAGAATGTGTGAGTCAAATGCTTGTCCTGTTTAGGTCCTTTCCTCCACAGCCATGCTCAAGGAAGGAATTATTTTCTTACAGGTCTCCACCTTCCCCTCATTCTTAAATTAACCCAGCTCTGTCATCTTTTCTGAACTTTCTGCTTCAAAAATGGTACAGATTGTTAATAGCCCCAGAGTAACTCAGTCATCAGAGCAAAGGACTACCATGAAACTTCCTCCTTCAATTCCTTCACTCAAGACTTTTTGTTCTCAGCTTTCTAAACACTGGCAATGATCAGAGTCCTGTCCTTACATTTTCTTTCTGTGAATACTCTTCCCAGTGGGGTTTTTGCCCAAACCAATATTAATCATAGCCCTCTGGTTTTGATGCCCCAAATTTCTTTCTTTAGTCTGGATTTTTCTCTTGAACCCCAGGACTTTAAATCCGATTTTCTACTGAGCATTTGCACTTAAGATGTCATTCAACAAACAGAATCCCAAGCTAGACATATCACCTTTCCCACAGGACAACCAACCTGTAAATCAACGCATATTCCCTCCCTCTACACTCCCTCCAATCAGAAAACCCTTTATTCTCTCCTGGACATTTCTCTTTTCCTAGCAGAACCCCAGGAAGATCAAATACCATGAGTTAGGCAGAAATTCTATCGAAGATGCACTGGATACAAGCAGTTTAGAAAGAAGCACAGGTGGAAGCCTTTGATGTTAGAGGGGAGCAAAGAGCACTTAGGTGTCGGGTCGTTTTTTTGCTGGGACATAGCAAAAATGACTATCATTTTGTTATATTGCATTTTGGAAAATAACACCAGGAAATAATTCAATTGTGTTTCTTTTGAAACGCAATGGATGTCTGTGCCCTGAGTCCTAGGATTCTTGAGCCGAGAGTTTGCGTTCGGACCACTGTCAAAGCAGTCACAGCGGTTACAGCTGTTGCAGCGCTTGCAGCTGTGGGATGACGGTTTTGGAGGACCAAAAGAGCCAGCAACCGCGTGACTTGGCGGTTGTTGGGGCCAAACTTCGCTCTCCCCAGCCGGTTCACCGCGGAGACCCGGGTCTCAGGAAGCGGATTCTACCCTGACTTTGTGACTCCAGCGCACCAGTTTTTTCTGTTGGGCGTACCCAACAAGTGCACTAGTTCCCAGTCTCCGCCCCTACTGCCCCGAGTGCTATACTTTCCGAAATAGTAGGGGTTAAAAATACACGCCTGGGCTCGTCCGGGATTTGAACCCGGGACCTCTCGCACCCAAAGCGAGAATCATACCACTAGACCAACGAGCCATAGCAGAACCTCTCCATTTTTCTTTTAAAAAGTTCTTTTATGCTATTAGTTGTACCACAACGCTTAGTTTGCTCTTTCTTTCTTAAACCCAGCGAATTCCTCCAAACTGCAGGAGCACCAACGTGCCAGCTGGGAAGGACCTGAGCTGCAGCATTCCAGAGGTAGAACTATTCATTTCAGGTCTTCAGACCCTGGAGTCTGAGAGAACCTCAGGTAGCCTGGGGTTGACCACCCAGGAAAAATAAGGATTGCCAATTTCAGGGAACTAGGAGAGAAGCAGGAGCTCACTTCCCCAAAGAGCTGAATTCTGAAAGCCACCACCTTAGTCTGCTGAGCTACATCATGTGCCTTATGCTTGTACATTTACCCCTTCCTTTCAGCTTTATTTGGTTAACAGTGTACTACAGGAATTCCAGGAGGGTGTAGGAGGTGTGTCAGAGAAAAGGCACTGGTGGGGGAAAAGGTGCTGGCTTCCAACACCTACAGAAGTCCATTTCTCTACTTTCCAAAAGACTAAGTAGATGGATGGAGAAGGGCTTGTCCTTTTTTTTGCATACTCCTGGGCTGTGGCTTTAACTTCCTCAGGGAGAAGCAGTGTTGACCTTGGTAGCCTTGTCTGCCCTGGTGCTAAGCATGTTCCTGATACATGGGTGAAAGAAACCCAGTGAGAAGCTGTTGAATGAATGAGTGAACTCCTTAAACTAGTGCCACACTCCAGCTCAGGCTAAAAGCAGAGGAGAGCCAGGGTGAAGAGAGTCTTGCTTTCCTCAACCCTCCTGATGAGACGCCATTTTCCATACATTCTAGACTCCAAGTTGGAAGCTTAGAAGAGCCCAGAGGCCCAGAGAGTAGGAGCTGTCCCCATCTTCCCCACCCCACACCTCATGACTGAGTTGTTAGGAAGAGAAACTTTAAAGGAACAAGGAAAGGGCTAGTCCCCTTTTAACCAGCTCTGCCTTCAGAAACTTATCTGTCTCCAAACCTTACTCTGCTGAAAGGACAGCAGAGGCCTGAATGCTTTCTGGCCCTCACTGTCTCCACCCGCAAACTCTGTGCTGGGAGAAAGTTACCTCCATTAAAAACAGACACCGCGGGGCACAGTGGCCCATGCCTGTAATCCCAGCACTTGGGAGGCTGAGACAGGAGGATGGTGAGCTCAAAGCCAGCCTCAGCAACTTAGTCGAGCCCCTAAGCAACTCAGTGAAACCCTGTCTCTAAATAAAATACAAAATAGGGCTGGGGATGTGGCTCAGTGGTGGAGTGCCCCTGGGTTCAATCCCCAGTACCAAAAAAACAAAACAAAACAAACAGACACCCTCAATTTTAGTCTAAGTTACTTTTATAAGAATCCATCCAGACTAGTGAGAATGACACTGATGATCTTTCTTGGACCCTTCTCTTCCATAAAGCACTGTATTCTGGCCGGCTGTTGCTTGAGTTCCAGGACTTGTCCAGCCTGAGGCTGAAGAGCATATACTGTGGACTATCCTTCCAGGGACTTGCATTCCAGTTTAGGTCTAGTGGGAAAAAAAATGAGCCTCATATTTAAAGAGGCATTTTTTTTTTTTTTCGGTGCTGGGGATGGAACCCAGGGTCTTGTGTTTGTAAGGCAAGCACTCTACCAACCAAGCTGTATCCCCAGCCCCTAAAGAGGCACTTCTTTCAAAACAAATTCCTTTTGGTTTTAATTGTGTATCAGAATCCACTTAGGCATACATGCCATTTGCTTGCAATTTTTATAAATTTACCAGAATCAGTGGTAAGAGCTATGGTCTGGTGGTTTCAGAGTTCAAGGTTTAGTATAATAATTCTTTATGTACTAGGGTTTATGAGTTCAAATCTCACTGGAAACAGTGGTTTCTTTTTCTAGGTTACTGAAGGGATGCTTTCTCATTTTGTCCACAGCTGAAACAGACTAGAGAAAGGAAGCCCTTTGTGGTCTTTCACCAGAAATAAGATCCTGGAGATTTGGAAGGAAAGGGCTCAGCATAGGAGCATCTGTGATGGATCCCCAATAATGGAAATTTGTATATCTTTCAGCAAGTGGGGAAAAATCTGGGTTGCTCGGTCTCTGGGAGAAAACTCCAGGAGGTGGTGGAGTCTATACCTTTGTGTTTGCGGAATTGATCAAATTAATCTTGGCTTACTGATAACCATGATACTTCCTCTTGCGCTCCAGACATGAACATGGGTTTGTGGATAACCCTGGGTCAGATAGTCCAGAAGTTAGGCAGATTGTCCCAATCTAGGTGAATTTTCATCAGTTTCCATCCTCGGTTTCTCAGACTCAGAGACTCAGACCTCACGTCCTGCTCCCTTCAGGATGCTCCCAGGATCTGGTTTACTATAGATCAGGATAGTTCAGGAGCTTTCTGGGAACCTCCTGAACTTCAGTCTGAATCTGAGCCTGGAGCACAAAGAAGTCAAACCTCTCATTTGCTGGTACTAAGTACAAAAACTTCTACACTATCAAAATGATGCAGCTCTCTTTGATAACTCAGCTGGTAGAGCAGAGGAGTGTAGCGGTTGTAATCTGTTGTTATCCTTTAGGTGGCTGGTTCTGGCTTGAAGAAGGCATGTGGGGTTTTTACTGCAGTCTTTCAATTCCCTGAGGGATCCTTCTAAGTCAATGAAACACTTGTCTTTGTTTTACTTTCAGGCAAGAGAGAACGACTTTTTGCTGACCATGAACCTTACTTTCGAGTGTTCTTTTTGTGATCCTGCAGTGCAGGTAATTTGATTTACTCTTGAGATGCAAATAATGATGTTCTTTCTAGATTTAAAATCATTAATCTCCTAATCTTTCAGATTGACATGCATTGACCGAATTTCGAACACTAATCTTCATCCTGATTCCTACCCTTCTTCATTTCCATGAATATTTCGTGTGGCAATTCAGCGTTCAAGGA
Organism: Glaucomys volans; assembly: GCA_020662805.1. Lineage (NCBI taxonomy): Eukaryota > Metazoa > Chordata > Mammalia > Rodentia > Sciuridae > Glaucomys > Glaucomys volans. Next base: position 27,422 of record JAJEJO010003559.1, read on the forward strand.
GAAATATTTTGGAAAAGTCTGCCTTTTGAAAGGATATAAACAAACAAAACAGAGAATAAACAATGCAAAAGGTCAACTATGCATATGGAAAGTATTTCTTAAGAAGAAAGAAATACTAGTAAAAACAAAGGGATATTATTTGTCCACCAAAGTATTTATTAATATTTAATACAAGAATGCAATGACAAGCACATTCTTTTTTTTTTTTTTGACAAGCACATTCTTGTAGAATGTCATTACTTTCTGGAGAACAACTAGCCATTGTATATCAAGAAAAAAGTTCAAAAGACATTATATTTGACCAAGTATTCTGCTTCTAGAAATTTGTTTAAAATGATAAAATGATTAAATTTATCATTTAAAATTGAAAGACGGGAATGTGACATTTGTCTGTGGGCTATTAATATTTTATACTTTTATGTATTTTTCAAAATATGCTGCTCATATACATTACACTTAAAAAGATTTTTTTTGTTTGTTTTTTTAGTTTACAAAATGAAGTTTAAAAATACCCTGCACTGTCATCGAGGACAGTTTTACAGTTTCTAACAAAATTAAACATATACTTCCCATGTAACCTAGCAATCACATTCTTAGGTACTTGCTCAAATGAGTTGAAACTCATGTTCATTCATTAACGTGCACATCAATGTTTATAGCAGCTTTAGACCTAATTGCCAAAACTTGATAACAAACAATACGTCCTTTGCTGGGTAAATGGATAAGTAAACTGATATATCCAAACAACAGAATAGTATTAAATATAAGAAGAAATGAATTACTGAGTCATTAAAAGATATGGAGGTAAATTTAAATTCATATCACTAAGTGAAAGAAAAAGCTATGTACTGTGTGCTTCCAACCATACGACCTTCTGAAAAAGACAAACCTATGGAGATAGTAAAAAGATCAGTGGTTTTCAGGAGTTAAGGGGAAGGAAGAGTGAAGAGGTGGGGCACAGAGGATTTTAGTATGACAAAACTACTCTGTATGATACCGAAAGGATGAATGGATAGATGTCATTATACATTTGTCCAAAACCACACAATGTGCACCACCGAAAGTGAACCCTAATGTAAACTACAGACTTTGGTTAATGATGTGGTTTCCATGTTGATTGTTTAATAAGGACATATTACTGTTGGTTGGAGCAAATGCACAAGTGAGGGAGATAGTATGTGTTGGGGAGAGGTAGGAGTATGTAAGAATTGTATCATTTCCACTCAATTTTAGTGTAAACCTAAAATTACTCTTTAAACATAAAGTTTAGCTGGGTCAGTGGAACATGCCTGTAATCTCACCAGCTTGGGAGGCTGAAGCAGAAGCATGACAAGTTCAAGGCCAGCCTCAGCAAATGAGTGAGGCCCTAAGCATTTTAGTGAGGCCCTGTCTCAAAATTAAAAAAGTTAAAAATAAAAAGGACTGGAGGTGCAGGTCAATGATAAAGAACCCCTTGGCTCAATCCTCAGTATCAAAAATATATAAGAAATAGTTTATTGTATTTTTAAATGGTAACTTGCATAATTTGCAGTTTAGTTGGAATTATATAGATAATGTGTTTATCTACTGACACTACCATTAAACACTTACAAAACAACATGGGAGCACAATTACGAAAATGAAAGGAGCAATCAGAATGATAAGGAGGGACCAATGGAAGAGAATTTTGAGCTAGAATTTGATAGAAATATCAGTGGGTTGTTAAGTCACTAAGTCCCAAGTTTCCAATTCTGCAAATCTTTCAATAAAAATGACATAGGTGCATTAAAATAGGATGGAAATCATAATTATATAGTATTATATTAATAGATATCAATTACTATTTTCACAATTATATTCTATACTGTATACTATATTTAAGTTTTTATAGGTGTTCCACACATGGGACTAAAGGACAAAATGGATTAAGTGTGTAAGGGGTTTTTAGGTATGTATGTGTGATGGAATAACAAAAAAGTCAGGGAAGTAGATGTATTGGGAGAAGTGACAAGCAAGAGTGCCAGAGAGGAGTAGGGGTAGAGAATATGGTAGGGTGACAGTGTGTACAGCTGGAAGAGCAGCAGGGGATGTCGAGAGGAAAAAGAAAAGGGGGCAGAGGGAAGGATAAGGGTTCAGGATTAATTTGATAGAGGCAGTAAAAAGGCAGGGAGTAGTGAAGCATAAGTGAATGGGAATTGAAGCAAAGGAGCATCCGTCCATCAACAAGAGATGGAACTGATGGCACTAAGGGACAGTGAAGGTATTATAGACACAAGAAGGCAAGGAACAAACCAATACACACAAAATCACTCTAAGGCGATGCTCTCCAGAGGCTAGGAAATGCTTTGTCATTGGAGAATGTGGAGAATCCTGGGAAAGCACCTGAATGTGAAGAATCATGGGAAAGGGATAGGAACAGGGCTCCCGTTTCACTCTTTTTTGGAGGAAGATGATGGCCTAACAGGAGGCATTCTCTAGGCCCTTGAAAACATCAAATTAGGCTACAGGGTGTGGTGGTGCACGTCTGCAATCCCAGCAATGTAGAAGGTTGAAGCAGGAGGATCAGAAGTTTAAAAACCAGCCTTGGCAATTTAGCAGGGCCCTAAGCAACTTAATGAGACTCTGTTGCTCCTGGGTTCAATCCCTGTTAGCATAAATAAATAAATAAATAAATAAATAAAATAAAAGGGAATGTAGTTCAGCAGTCAAGTGCTTCTGGGTTCAGTCCTAGCATAAAATCAAACAAACAAGCAAACAAAAATCAACAGAGATCTGAGGGGAATCATTAGAGATGAACAGAAAACAAAAATGAATCTTGGAATAATGCTCAGAATTAAACTTCAGAAAGAAGGAAAAAAACAAACATTGGAAAACAGAACAATAGCTCTAGGAAGAAAGGAAGGGCAATGACATGGAAATTTTTCAAAGAGGAACTTTTACAGAAATGTCAGGAATGTGCAATACAACCACAGGTACAGTGGTTTTATTTTTATTTTTCACTTTGAGGGCTGGGGTATTTTGTGTGAGCTAAGCACATGCTCTATCACTACCTTCACAACCTCCAGAAGCCCTCTCCCCCACAGGGAACAAAACAAGTTTGGTTTGTCAATTTCTGAGGCAGAAAACAAAACAAAACAGCCTCTTGAGACTTGGAGACCCAAGGTATTTCTCGGTGAGAAATGGGTGAAGAAGAACAGAGTTGGTTTGGCGGATCTTTGTCCAGGTGGGGCAGGCGGCCTCCAAGGTGAGTAGATTCACTTGGAAGGGGCAGGAGGTGGGCTGAGCCAACAATATTCATAGCACATTCTCTGGGCCCCACATCAGCATGGCATGGAGTCAATCAAGAATCACCTTTTATGTATTTTGGAATCTGATAAAAGAAAAATTCTGAGATGTCCTAAATGTCATTGCAAAGGGCAGAAGGATGGAAGAGAGGAAAGATGAGGGAAGTTAATCAGGTAACAAACCACAAGCCTAATTGAACAACAGAGCATTTCACATTCTTGAATGTATGTCAAACCCTTAAATTCTATCACCATTCTCTAGGCGCCTTGGCATCCTGCTTACAACCCTAACTGATTCAAAAATAATTACTTCTTGTGTACTATCCTCCCATCCTAAAGCTTTCCCCTATACATGTGATCACTGACCCTCTTATCTGTAGCCAATGTAGGTTCACTGTCAACAATTTATGTCTTCCTTCCCCAAATTTTTGTTACAAAAAATATCTTCAGCTTTTGTCCGCTGGACATTTTCCCAACTGCTATCTGGTCCTGCTGCTGGAGGCTATGAGAACTTGTTCCAGGACCAGCCTTTTCTGTCCTGTATCTGTTAAAGGCTCAATAAACCCTTTTATTTCAGATATCTCTGGATTTCAAGAGCTTTAGTTTAACAAATCATATTTAGTTGCAAAATCAAATTCAAAGTAACTGTCTACCTGGCCCGCCCTTGCCCATGCCTGAGTGAGAGCTTGAAGCCTAGGAAGGTTTAGCTTTCAGTAATCATTCATTTATCATATTCCATTACAGTAATAATGCTATTTTGAACCAAAATAGGATCTTCTCAGGGTATTTCAGAAGCAATAGAACTGCACCCCCTAAGACGGTACAGATGCCTAAGCCAGATCATGAGAATGATTCAGTGTGAACGTGAGTTTTAGAAGAGGAGAATGGAAAGTGGTCCTGATTGAGGAACACAAAAGCAGTGAAAAGCTTAAACTGAAGGAGTCAGGCTCAATTCAAGAGTCAGTGTAGGTGCTGCCAGATGACACTGCCCTGATATCGGAAAGAAATATTTATAGGAAACGGGGATGATTTGAGACGCAAATAAAGAATTCACCGAGTAAACTACCTCTCATGACTGAACAATATCTTTGATTAGAAAGAAGCTTTTCTAACCCTATTAGCTCGGAATTGGCCTCGACTAAAACACACAGCTGGCAGTGGTGGGATTCGAACCCACGCCTCCGAAGAGACTGGAGCCTAAATCCAGCGCCTTAGACCGCTCGGCCACACTACCACGTGAGGCCAGAGTGTTTTCGGTTACCTCTTTCATCTCCTGAGCACTTTGCCCCAGCGTGAAGACATGAAATTCCCAATTTTCTTCTGATGGAAGCTGAATGTTTTCATTCATCTCTAGAAATCTAAGCAAACCTGGAGACTAGATGACTCATCACATTTTCGCAAGCTCTGGGAAGTGGGCTAGAAGGTGTGAAAGAAATGTGAAAGTTACTAAAACTACAGTGAGATCTCATACCAGTCAGAATGTCAGTCATCAAGAATGCAATAATAGCCAGGCATCGTGGTGCACACCTGTGATTCCAGCGGCTCTCGGTGTCTGAGGCAGGAGCATCGCAAGTTCAAAGCCAGCCTTAGCAAATTCTGTCTCTAAATATAAAAATATTTAAAAAGTGCTGGGGATGTTGCTCAATGGTTAGGCACCCCTGTAAGCACCCCTGGGTTTAGTTTCCAGTACCAAAGGGGGGGGGGGGTTAAAAAGGATACAAATAATAATATATGCTGGAGAGGATGTGTAGGGAAAAGAACACTTTTACGCTGTTGGTGGGACTGTAAATTAGTACAACCGCTATGGCAATCAGTGTGGAGACTCCTCAAACGATCAGGCATTGAACCACCATATGACCCTGCTATACCACTTCTGGGTATTTACCCTGAAGAATTAAGGGTATCTTACCACAGTGATACATGCATATCCATCTTTATAGCAGCACAATTCAAATAGCCAAACGATGGAACCAACCTAAGTGCATCAATGGATGAATAGATAAAGAAAATGAGGTATGTATACACAATGAAGTTTTATTCAATCATAAAGAAAAATGAAATTACGGCATTTGCAGGAAAATGGATGGAAGTAGAAATAATCATGTCAAGTGAAATAAGTTAAATTCAGACGTTTAATGTGTTTTCAAGCTGGAGAGGAAAAAGAGAAAGTTGGAGACGAATCTCATGAAAATCAAAGGGAGATCAATAGTGGAAAGCGACCAAGAGAAGGGAGGTAGAGAAGGAAGTAGGGAAATTCTGGAGAGTGATATTGGCCAAATTATATTGTTATATTGTGTGCATGTAACAATGAATCCCATCAATATGTAGAACTATAATGCATCAATTAAAAATGAAGAAATAAAAAATCCTAAAAAAAGTGTGAAAATTGTCAAAATCAAAATGAAGTTGCTTGTGCTTGTGTCAAACCTAACAACAACAATAAAGAATGAGAAGAAGAAAAGAAGTCAATAAAACCAGAAAGTTATGAAGGGAGAGTTCTGATTGACTGATCACAAAAGATTCTGCCAGAACCACAAACTTATAGAGAGGTCACCACAAACTTACACAGAAAGTATTTGTGCAAGGACAGTTGCTTAGCAACTGTCTGTTCAACTTCAGATTGACAGTCATCATTACAATCAAGGATTATTGTTTCAGAATGTCTGATGTAATCCTCCACATTTTTGTTTTTAAAATATCTGCTTTGCCTCAACTCCTTTGAATATGCCCATAGTTTAGTATGGCATGTGTTTTAGGCAGCTTTTTTGCTGCTGTGACTAAATGTTCCTGCCAGCACAATTGTAGAGGAGGAAAGGTTTTTTTGAGGGCTCACGGTTTCAGAGGTCTTAGTCCATAGAAGGCCAGCTCCATTCCTCCAGGCTCAAGACAAGGCTGAACATCGTGATCAAGGGTGAGGGTGATCGAGGGAGGCAGCTTACATCATGGTGATCAGGAAGCAGAGAGAGAGAGTCTCCAGATACAAAATATATACCCCAAAGCACGCACAATTCCCATCTCCTCCAGCCACATCCTACCACTTCAATTAATCCCATCTGGGATTAATTCACTGGTTGGGTTAAGACTCTTACCACCCAATCATTTCTGAAACTTCCTGCATTGTCTCATATGTGAACTTTTGGAGGACACCTCACATCCAAACCATAACAGCATGCATATTCCCATTGCAATGCCCTGCTATCTCAGATAAATATTAGTATATTAGCATTTTGTAGAGAATCTCTCTGATTTTTTTTTTAGATTGACACAGACGATCAAAATTGTCAGCATAAGTTTCCTTTGAATCGTTCTTTTTCTTAACCAAAGCAAATAAAACCCAGAGGGAGAGGGGTAGGAGTGTCCCTCTGGAGACTTATTGAAAGTTATTAGAGAGGATGGAAGAATAAGAAACTCATTGCTGTTAGGTCGAGTGTCTGTGGGTAGGAATTTGGGTGCTATGAGTCCAGGTCTCTTCTGAGCCCCTGTCCCTTCTCAGATCTGGCAAGCCAGTCACCATGCTCAAAGGAAATTTCTTTCACCTCCTCCTGCAGGTTCAGAATGGTGATGTGGAGTCTAAGGGGTCAGTAATTGAGAATGGCCTCTCTGCACACTGAGTAGATGACTCCCCTGCTCACTGCTGTAGCACCAGAATGATGTTCCTAGAGGGAGATCACATTTCAAGACCATTGCCAGCCCAGAAAGGAGCAGTTCTCGGGCTTCCCGTGGGCCCAGAGCTGCTTACTTTGTACTGTTTCCTTGGAGAAGAGCAGAGGGTAAGCACAGAAAAAGTTTAGGAGGTGATACTCAGGATCTCCCGCAATCAAAGTGAGAATTGCTTACTGCTAACGGACCTCACTCCACCCAAAGTCCTGATTTATGAATTATTTTTATTTTTGGTAATTTCTGATCTGCCGTTTCTTGGTCTCTTGCATTTCCCTTCTAGGAGTCTAATCAACGTTTCCTAAATTTGAGTGTCCACGGCTCCCCCACCTCCCTCACTCCAGAAAACAGGTCCCTGTTTCTTTCCTTGCTGAAGGCCTCTCCAAGGTATCTCCTCCAGCCCTGCAGCCTGAGGGATTGAAGGTCAAGGGTAGGTAGAGAAGGGCAATGTTGTCCTTTGCAGGATCTTTATGAGGCAACTGTCTTTCCAGTTCAGTCTCCACTTCCAGGAGTGGGAGATGGTGAGCGAGAAAGAAGTCTCAGAAAACAGCTTAGAAACAGGACTCAGGAGTATCTGAGACAGAGAGGCAGGGACCACATGAGAAGTTGTCCTGGCCTTAGGAGGTCGAAGGTAGGTTCTCTTCCAGCGTCCACCCTGCACCTCCCAAACCTATGGGCTATTGTTCTCACCTCTTTTCTCCTCAGCACTCCCTTCCAGCTCACAGGCAAGCAGAGCTCCCTGATAGAGCTGACTGTCCACCCTTGGTCCCTGACCAGGTTCTCTTTCTCCCCAGAAGCTACAGGAGTCAGGAGCGAGGTGCCTGCTTGCAGGTGGTCAGTGCCCAAAGCCAGGTGGGCAGCGAGTTACAAATTTGAAATCTAGCAGGATGCTTCCCTGGTCCCTTGGGGCAGAGGGATTCAAATTACATACTGTCCCCAGCCCCTTTGCCTGAACATGTGACTTCTAAGAAATTTCACTGTGTTTTCAAACTTTAGAGGAGTTCTCAGGGAGAAAAAGTGCTAATTTACTGTCTCTATGGGTAGCCGCAAGTCGTAGAAAGATAAATGGTATTCAGAAGTTGGAGACAATCCTAGAAGTGTGTGCAAACACCTCAATGTTTAAGTTAAAGAGGCATCATTTTGAAAGAGAAAAGTGACCCGGATTCTGTATTACTTGAAAAGACTGTGGGAGTGGTGAGTGGGGCAAAAGGGAGGAGAGAGAACAGATATTCAAAGTATGTGCTGAACTCTAATGCCTAGTACTGAGCCAGTAAAGAAATTCATGGTCTGTAGACAGGTCCTTAGAAGCCACATGTTGAGACTTTTGGTGAGGTCTCCAAATGAGATTATACAATCACGTGCATGTCTTCCTGTGTTGTAAGTGCTAATTTGGTAAGCATATCAATTAAAATAACCCACAGTTTCTGTAAATACTGCTCAAGATGACAGTGCCCTTAGCCCTTCTTTGATCCTTTTTGGTGCCAGACCAGCCAATGAAAGGAAAGAACCAGTCAACGGGGAAGAATCGTCATTACAGCAGAGCTGCTTTGATCTGGGAATATTGGATGTTCAAGTTCCCCAAACTGACAGACTTCCTTATCAAGACGGAAAGTACCACACTCTCATGTCCCTGGCCAAAATTCCTTTATTCACCAGTGGGAATTGATTTCCCTTACTCAATCAATGGTGCTGTCTAAGCACCCATAGCCTGCTTTGTTCTGTGAATCCTTCCATGGAAGGAGGAGCCTTGGTCTTCTCTCAAGAAGTGGATCACAAGGTGGATTGCACAGTTCAAACAAGTGACCTGAGATCCATAAATCAGATGTCTCAGTTTTCCTAGTGGAATATCAACTTTGCCGCACACCAGTATCTAAAGCAAATGAATAGCCACCCTTCAGAAAGATGCCTCGTACAGATATGCCCAGTGTCTGTCTAGCACATGATTATTCCTTCAGACTTCAGTGCAGAATGTGAGCAGTCTAGACTTTAGCATTCTGCAATATTGCTAGAGAGTTTAACCTTAAATTTCCTGCTGTCCCCACCTTATTAATAACCCAGATGATGATAATTTATAGACAAGAAAGAGATTTACGCTAAGCCCTTAATACTAAAAGTGTGATCCAGGGACCACCACTAGCACCATTTCTTGGTAGCATATTAGAAATGCAGATTATTAGGTCTGTTGAATCAGAATCTTAAATTCCTCAAAGGTGAGTGGACATATTCACTTTTGAGAGGTAGCTATGTACTAATCTATGTACCATATGCTCTAGACTCATTTAGAACATTTGAAAGTCCCCACCAGAATCTTCCTGGATCAGTCTCCAGCAGGAGACATGCACTACATTGCAACATAAAGCTCTGTCCCTACCTGCAACAGAGACCCATATGCTATAGGCCTGAGGAACACTTCTGCATGTGCTATAAAATCTTGCTAAAATTTTAATACCAGTAAATAGTCTGTTCTTTTTGATGAATACACTATAGCAAGCTCTGAATAGCCTTTGCTTACTTTGATTTAGTTTGTCTTATTAATTTACTTTCCGCATTTCATTAGCTTTTACTTAAATACTTAGCTCCTATATGAACTTATATCTTTATCTCACTGATCATCACAGTAATGCAAAGCACTGTAATGTTCTTATAAGTTTTCTAAATTAAATGTGCAAAGGAAAGGAAGGAAATATTTTTATTTTCCGCAGGGATATTTAAGCATCTTATTTCAAATTTGCATTTGTTTTTATAATGTTCACCAGACTCCATGGTCTCCCATGGACCTAAGGGATTTCATGGAGCAATCTTGCCAAGTTGATCACCTTGGCAAGCTTTAGGTGAAAAGAAATGCAATGCTGACCCAGGGCATGGTCAGTAGGAATAGAAAGGGGAAGGATATGAGACATTTTGATTTATTTGTTTCTGTACCTCTTTCTGGTATCAATGTCCTCTTTTCCCCATTCAGAGCCCACACATATAATAATAGTCTGGGTGTTTGGGGTTTAAAAAGATCAAGTCTAAGTACAACTGAATTTCCTCTTTGATTTCTCTCTATTGCCTTTCCTAGCCCCTGACTCCAATTCCACAGAGTATCAAGTGCTCAAACCTAAGTCAGCTTCTCAATGAACACACAAGAGTGTTTTTAATGGATTTAGTCTCTTGGGGCCTGGAAAATGGGAACACCTAGAAAGTCTTTTAGGGCTTGGAAATATGATCTTCCTTTAGTTCTTCAAGATAGCACTCAGCCCATTTCACATCCATCAAACAAATCTGTTTTATTATACTTTAAAAAAAACCCTGCTTTCTTCTAGTATGTGCATATACAACCCCCAAAAGGCCAGGCCATGTATCAGAACTGAACTCTAGTCCACAACCTACTACTGGTTCAAAAAATCAACCAATTATCTACAATGACTAGCCTAGGAATACAATGACTAACCAACTATCTACAAACCAGACTTATAGGAAGTCAGACCACTATCTCCAGCAACCGATTCAGATATCAAACAAACACTCATGTAAAAATCAGCTCCATGTAATCCCAGTTTCTTGGGAGACTGAGGTAAGAGGATTACAGGTTTGAGGCCAGCCTCAGCAACTTAGCAAGACACTGTCTCAACATTTAAGAAAATGAAAAGAACTGAGGAGGTAGCTCAGTGATAAAGCACCCCTGGGTTCAATCCCCAGTGCCCCCAAAATAAATAAATAAAGAAATCAAATAAATAAAACCAGCTCAAAATGACTTGGATTTGATTAATAATTGATGGCTTATCCAGTATTTGTCCCTACTTCCAACTTACTGTCAACCAAAGAAAGCCAAATATGTATGTCTAACCAATCACATAGGATACCCTGCATCTGCATAGAATCTATAAAGGTGCAGCGAGCTTGTCTACAGCTTCCCCACGTTCTATCCCCCAGACACGGCACACCCAAAGCATTTCCTTTGTCCACTAAAAAGTTTCCCCACTTTTCTACCTGCTGTTGAGTCTCTCCCAAAACTCAAGGGATATGACTCACTTGCTCCAGCAAGCTATAATAGCCTTCACTTGTTCTCATTTATTTATTTGATCTTTTTTTTTAAATCTTCACACTAGGATTAAAGTTTTTCAAAATAAAAAATTGAGGAGAAATGAAAGAAATACAAACAAACAGGGTTGGAGTTGTGGCTCAGTGGCAGAGCACTAGTCTAGCATGTGTGAGGCACTGGGTTCGATTCTCAGCACTGCATATAAATAAACAAATTAAATAAAGGTCAATCAGCCACTAAAAATATTAAAAGAAAAGAAATACAAACAAGCAGAAAAGTGACTGAAAATATTCTTATGATTCCCAACTTGGGGTGAAGTTGCTCAGGGAAAGAGGTGCTCAGGACGTGCCAGAGCACACTGAAACACACTTAGGTTCAAATCTGATAAACTAGCAGAAGGGGCTCTTGTGATCTCCTGTAGTCAGACAGGCCAACCAGAGTGAGCTGTGGGTTCTGAAGGGCTGAGAGAATGTGAGTTTGACATAATGTTCTGGGACATCCTTTAAGGGTAGGAGGTAAGCTGGATGTACATAGGGTCTATTGGACAGAGATTTATTTATTTATTTATTTATTTATTTATTTATTTATTTATTTTGAACCAGGGACTGAACTCAGGGACACTAGGCCCCTGAGCCACATCCCCAGCCCTATTTTGTATTTTGTTTAGGGACAGGGTCTCAATGAGTTGCTTAGGGCCTCGCTAAATTGCTGAGGCTGGCTTTGAACTCTTGATCCTCCTGACTCCTGACTTACAGGAAGTCAGACCACTATCTCCAGCAACCGATTCAGATATCAAACAAACACTCATGTAAAAGCCTCCCGAGTCTCTTGGATTACAGGCGTGGGCCACCACGCCGGGCTTAGATTTATTTATCTTGACAGAAGAGTGAGAACCCTGTCCCCAAAGACAACTTCTGTTTAGGAGAGAAAAAGAATGTCACTTCCATGGTTGTTGTTGGCTTTCTCCTTGGAATGCTTCTTTGAACGTTTTAAATTCTTCTTATACATGTTAAATCAGTCCAAGTAGGGAACAGAAGTGAGCTCATGAAGTTGGGAGAGGGTGAGGATAAGGGGACATTCCAGGAAAAGAAAAAAGAAGTCAAGAATATGATCAGAGAATGACAAGTAAAAAGAGGAGGAGGAACAGCAAGAAGGAAAGGAGGTCAGAGTTAGTTTTGACTGTTTAGAGATGTTTGCCTAAGACCAGTGTAATGGTTTAGATATGAGTGTCCCCCAAAAGCTCATGTGTGAAACAATGCAAGAAAGTTCAGAGGTGAAATGATTGGGTTATGAGAACCTTATATACCTTAATCGATATGTGGATTCATTTGAATGGATTAAATGGGTGGTAACTATAGGCAGGTAGGGAATGGCTGGAGGATGAAGGTCACTGGGGGCAAGCCTTTGGAGTATATTTTGTCCTTGGTGAATGGATCTCTCTGCTCTCTTCTCACCAATTCCTGGTGCCATGTTCTGAGCTGCTTTCTTCTACCTTGCCCTCCCACCGTGTTGTTTTCCCTCACTTCAGTACCAGAGCAATGGACTTGACTGTCGATGGATGAAGACCTCTAAAACTGTGAGCCCCAAATAAACTTTTCCTCCTCTGTGTTGTTCTTGTCAGATCTTTTGGTCACAACAGCAAACAGACAAACAAAACCCAAACAAAGCAATCCCCCACACCAGACAACTGACTAAAAGAGTCAGTCTCTCTGAAAATTAAAACAATAATAAAGATCATTAAGAATGATGATAATAATGAATGCTCATTGCTGTGGCCCCATCTCAGTGAAGGCCATTAATTCAGGAAAACACTAGGCAAGGAGTGATGGAGATTGAGAAAGGACAAACAGACACACATAGAGAAAAACCTGAGACCAGGTGGGACATCACCTTATAATAGAGGATGATGACTCAGAACTAGTATAACAATAGTATAATTTATTATGTAGGTTTCATCAAAAGGTTATTTGTGGGAAAGTTTCAGCAAAGCAGGCAATCTGAAGGATGCAGGACTGGCAAGACATTAGGTTTTTTTGTTAGCTCAGAATTCTCTATCCCTGGGAGTTGGTGCCTGAGCTCAAGATCTTGACTGATATAGCTCTGTGGTTTTTTATTGAGCCTCCTCTGACCTGGGCTACCATAGCAACTGGGCCATCTTGACCTGTACATTCACATAGGAAGTTCCCAGGGCAAACAGCCATGAGGCAATCAGAAACCATGGTTCAAGTCATTGCTCTCCACAACTCACTTCCAGAACAAGGACACTGAGATCTGGCAGAATTAAATAACAGACTAGACTCAGGTGTTTTCTAACCACTGCACTGTGCACTCAATGTACACACTCCAACATTCACACTCTATCTATGATCCACACTTTGTTTTGAGTTTTCCTGTTATAGAAAAAAAGCCAGGCAACATACTACTTCCTGAAGTTGTAAGGCCTCTCTTCAGGTCCAAAGACATCATGCTGGAGGTTAACTACAAAGAAATGCTTTGTATGGAGTGGGATAGAGAGACCCCATTCTTGATTGAATCATTAAACTCAAGTCTTGTTCTCTTGAGAACATGGAGGCCAGTGCCTGGTTTAGGAAGACCGAGGGCTGAACACCAAGGAATATTGGGAGCAGCAGCCCTTATCAGGACAAAGAAGATTCTACTGCTTTCCTCCTGTACTGTGTCCCTGTTCATCTCACCTACACTCATCCCCATTAGCTATCCCCAACTCAAAAACGGTTGCCACTAATGCTTTATTTTCCCTATAGCTAAATAGAGAACATCTCTACCTTAAAAATTTGAAAGATCAGCAGCATTGTTTAAAGGAGACCATCAGAAGCTTAAAGATTTCCTACAAACTGTGATCTAGGACAAATGAAAACATTAAAAAGTAGTGCGTATAAGCAGGTCTGAGACAAGAGGACTTTCTTACCAAGCAAACTTGGTTCACTTCTTGAGGTTGCAACAATTAGGCCTTTCTGCAGTCCTTATCTACAGCTATATTTGCAGTAACAAATATATATAAGATTATTTAAACACAATTTCCAAAGTTGGAAACACAAGTTTTAAAATAAAAATCGTATTCTTTTTATACCGACGATGTGTAAATCTGTATGTCTTTAGAAAAAGATTAAACTCTTTCTCTCCAACACCCCTTTTCCTTGTTTGCTCCTACCGTTGGATCTTAGGTATTCACTCCAAAAACGCCAACTTTAAAGATTTGTTGCTCTGGATTCAAAAAGGATAAAGCCTCTCATCCCGTCCCTGGATTTTCCCACCGCATGAGTGAAAGGAATTCGCTCTATTCCTCTTGCCCATCAGCCTCCAGATATCTTATATTACAGGGTGTTTTCCGAACACCGCAATGTCCAGAATTATTATCTCTGCACCACAGAGGTACAGAAGGAGACGTCTCAGCAACCAGGATGAGTTACACTTTCAGTTTTGCAGCAGAATACGCTGCCCTTTTGTTTGTAATAAAACCACATTCAGTACTTCGGAATGCTAAGTTTACGATATGAATCTATAAGATGAGTGCTGGAGAGCAGAAAGGCAGGTGAAGGCTCCATAGCTCAGGGGTTAGAGCACTGGTCTTGTAAACCAGGGGTCGCGAGTTCAAATCTCGCTGGGGCCTGGCATGAGCTTTTATTTTCTTCAGCACGGAGACGCCCCAGAAGAGATGCGGGGACTGCAAGTCCTGGGCTCCTGGTTCCGCACGTCTCTACGGTTCTGCTGCCAACTCAGGAAGTTCTCCGGCGGCCCGGATTCACTTCTGCCCCCGGAAGCCTCCGTTTTCGTCTGGATCTGTCACAGAAAGTGAGCTCGGTTTCAGCCCTGAGGCTCCAGCCTGCTGTGTAAGCAAACGCACATTCCTACCAATAGTAGGCACTCCACCCATTTGATGATAGCTGAAGGATGTCGTGAACAAGCCTTGAGGCAAAAATAAAAAGGGTTAGGGATGTGGCTCGTTGGTCTAGGGGTATGATTCTCGCTTAGGGTGCGAGAGGTCCCGGGTTCAAATCCCGGACGAGCCCGTAGTGTTTTTGATGCTCTTTTCTTTAAACAAAACAAAAAACTGCATTTTTCTTCTCTCTAGCCTTGTTTTAAAAAATTGCATACCAAGGCTCTGTGGAGGTGTAAAACAGCAAAGTGAGGGCAGCCCAAATTATCTTCTGTTCTTTCTGACAAAAGTACTCCCCTCCTGTGGTGGCTCAAAGACCGAGCAAGTCTCTGGGCCTCTCAGAGCCTCTGTTGTGCCTTGGAAATGGCTAAGGTGCTCCTTTCCCTGCCCCCGCCCTCCCCGAATCCTGTTCTGTCAATTTAAAATGTATGGGACATTGCTAGGAAACTCTAGCCCTAGGTAAATATAAGGAGCTGTTTTCTTTGAAAAGAGGTTTATGTTCTGTCACATAATGATGGTCTTCTCTTTTCCTTTCTCCCCCTTCCTTACCTTCCCCACCCTCCCTTCCTTCCATCTTCACCCTTTCCTTCCTCCCTCTCTCCCTCCTTCCCTCCCTTCCTTCCGTCCTTCCATTTTTCTCTTTCTTTCTTCTTTTGTTAACTACAGTGGAGCAATGAGGTGATGAGGGAATATAAATCACCACAGGCAAAAATTCAAATGTTAAATTACAAAAGAATATTTTGTGGACCCCTGGCAACCTTCTTTTTGAGTAAATCACTATTAAAGACCATTAGAAAGGAACTACATCATCTTCCTGGCAACAGATTGACTACCTTATTGACACTTATATTCTCCACTTTCTGTCCTCTTACAAGGCTCATCATCCTTCAACTTCTGCTTAAGGGCATCTCGTCCAGTTTCACCTCAGATGACTCCCAATCCCTCTCCCCTACCCTAGGACTTGCTTCCTGCAATCCACATTCCCTCTCCTCTCCCACCTCCACCCCATACATGCAGGAGATATTTCTCCCAGTGTGGAAGTTCAATCCTGTTAGCTTACAAACTGTAAGTATTGCCAATTCTTAAAACTAAATTCTCAACCCGTCTTTTCCATCTGTCAAACCAATGATCTTTTCTTGCAAAGGAAAAAAAAAAGTCCTTAAAAGTTATGCATTCGGTGTCTCCAATTCCTCTCCTCATGTTCTCTTCTCAACCAATTATGATCAGGCTTTTTTCTCCACATTTCCACCAAAAGGACTCTTACCAGGGTCACCAACTTACCCCATGTGAAGAATTATAGGCATCTCAAAAGTAACTTTTCAAAAATGATGCTCTTGATTTCCTGACACTTCTCTTCCTACTGCTCTCTCACCACCACCTGTGTCTCAGGAAATAGCATCTGTCATTCATCCAGTTCCCCCAAACATCACAGGGAATCCACCAGTGAACCTTGTTGGCTACCCTCCTCCATTTCCCAGCCCAGTCACTACTATTACCCTGGTCTAAACCCTCTATCTCTTCATAGACTCCCACAACAACAGCCTTCTAACTCAGCTTCCTACTTTCTATTTCCTATTCTAGAAAGCAGCCAGATGTATGCTATAATTAATATTAATAGCATATGAAAAATAATATTCTCCTCAGCTTAAAACATCCAATAACTTCTCCTCACACTTAGAACAAAATCTGTGATCTTCCCTTCATGTGTTGAGGCCCTGACCCCTCTGTGATCTCAGCTCCTAACCCTTTCTCCCCTTTCTCACTCATTCTATTCTAGCTATCCTGGCCTTCTTGCTGCTCCTCAAATATAGGGGCTTTGTGACTTATTCTAGACCTTTCACTTGCTGTTACCTCTGCCTAGAATATAATTCGTTTGGATATTCGTATGACTTTCTCCTTACCCTTGTGTTTAAAGGTCACTTCTTTAGAGACACCTTCCTTGACCACCCTTTTCTAAACAGCCTCCAATTGTAACTACACCCTACACGACTTTGCTTTCCTTCACAGCACTTATCACTACTGGATATTGTTATGTACCATTGTTTCATGTTTTTCTTCCATTTTCCCTACTCGGTTAAAGCCCCCAAAGGACAAACATTTTGTGCTTACTTCTGTACTCTCAGCACTTAGCAATGTGTATGATTTGTGGCAGGTGGTTAATAATGACTGAAGTAGTATTACTACAGTTCCAGCCACACCTGCTGGTCTCCAAAGCCACAATTAAATAGGATTTATGTCTGTTTTCTATAGATTCAGATCGGAATCTCCTCAAAAATAGGGGCCATAGCCATGGGCTTACATTGAAAATGGAATGTCCAACTTGATCTTCCTCACCTCTCCCGACTCAGTTCAAAAGCACCTTACATGCTTTGCTAGTTGTCATAGCACAGGGATATGCTATTCTCTCTTCACAAATGAGAAGAAGCCTAAGGTCACACAGCCAGTAATGTGCACTGGAACCCAGGCATGCTGACAGTAAGTCACAGTCCCCTTGCCTTCTTTCCCACACCACCACACTGCCTTCCCAGTACTGCGTTTATTTTTTGATGATGTCCTACATGCTTCAAGACCGTTTTGAAATCTTGGGGTTTACTTTTCCAGTTTGTCCGTGAGCTTCCCTTTTGGACAAGCATTGCATTTTATTCATCATTCTGTACTCTTCAACAATTAGGACAGTGCCAATTACAGGACAAGTGCCAATTACAGGACAAGTGCTCAAAATACACTCTTTGACTGAGCCAGGAAATGCAAGCAAAGCTTACCAAGTTTATGTTGTTAAAACCTCGTGCTTTGCCTGTGGAAACAATGGTTTCTCAAAGGCAAGCTGCGAGCGTACTACTGTTTGTTAAGTACTGTGCATTGTGAAAAGTTGAGAAATATGACCAGAAAAGTGCATGTAGCTTTTCTATCAACCTGAAACAAGAAGTTGGACACCAGAGACAGGAGAAGAAACCTTGTGTTTTAATGTGTCAGCGCCATCGCCACTGTGTCAGGAGCAAAACTTTTGTGGCAGCGGTGGGATTCGAACCCACGCCCCCGAAGAGACTGGAGCCTTAATCCAGCGCCTTAGACCGCTCGGCCACGCTACCGACTGCTGGTACCAAGGAAGCATATTCTCTACCATTTTCTTTTGCCCCTCCCCCTCACTTCATGGTACAAATTTATAATTTTATTGAGTTATTTGGATCATTGCTTTTTCTTTTGTTTGTCTGGCTTTCGCTCTTCTTTTAAGCCACGGTACTCGAGGTTGGTGGAAAGAGCAGTACTACAAGTTTTGGAAGGCGTTACGAGAGAAAGAAGACCACTTCGGTCTAGCCTGCAGGCAGCCTGCCTGCGCCGGCTACAGGCCCGGCTCCTGGCTGGGCGCCGGCCAGGGCAGCCTCCCTGCCTCGGGCTCTCGGTGCAGAGCACCGGCCGCCACGGCTTCGCCAAGCGGGCGGGCCAAGCGGTGGGTGCCTGTCAAGGGAACCCTCCGGCCGCTGAATCAATGGGACTGTCCCTGATTTCCTCCCCGCGGTTCCTGCAGCATCTCCGGCCCATTTGGAATAAAAAATACGCAACAGGATTGTTCTCGCTGATGACTAAAAATTCTTCCTAAAAATAATCTAATTTCGGGACCTCCCCTTCTGGAAATTGAGCGAGGAAGGCGGCAGTTACTTGCTCATCCACTAGGCGTCACCCGAAACCCATAATTATTAAAAAACTCCTGCAACCAACTGTGGATGTGGCCCAAACTTTCCTTATTGAAGTTATAAAATCCGGGTCCTCATGGGTGGCTCGTTGGTCTAGGGGTATGATTCTCGCTTAGGGTGCGAGAGGTCCCGGGTTCAAATCCCGGACGAGCCCAGACTTTTCCATCTATGCATCGTCTCCCTAGAACATCCACCAATCCCACCAATCTTGGTGATATTAAACACCATCACACAGCCTACACCCTTACACAAAGTAGGAACCATCTATGCTAATTACTGTCTAAAAATCATTTTATACTCCAGTATTTCAGATACATAAACTTTATCTTTAGACAAATGTCCCTTGTCATGTATTAAATCATGAGGCTAAAGCATCAGATGCCGCTAGGCATCACTTCTATGCTATTTCTTCTACTTATCATTACCCCAAATCAGTCATCATTACTTTCTTGCAGATTTTTTAATTATCCAGAAATTGTTAACTCGGGACTTAGAGGTGCTTTTTTGGGGGGCGGGGGGAGGTTACAGGGGATTGAACTCAAGGGCACTCGACCACTGAGCCATCTCCCCAGCCCTATTTTGTATATTTTATTTAGAGATAGGGTCTCAGAGTTGCTTAGTGCCTCGCCATTGCTGAGGCTGGCTTTGAACTCGCCATCCTCCTGCCTCCTGAGCTGCTGGGATTACAGGCGGGCGCCACAATGCCCGGCTAGAGATGTTTATTTTATATTAATAGCTTAACATAATTCTCCACGGTTTGTACAAGGGTGCATCGTTGGATGCTGCAATCTCCGTGGGGCAGCAAATGTGGTGAGGTGTCTGGTCACATAAAGCCTGGGTTCCCTCTCAAATTCAGGCCATTTTGTGTGGTGGTGATGGTGGGGTTGAAGGAGTCTAGAGTGGTGGACCCCTTGGGAATGAACTTTTCAAGAGATTTTCGAGTCTCATTACACTGACTTGTGTAACTTTTTAACCTTTCACTCCTGGGTCCAACTCCATAACAATTAAATTGGAATTTTTGAGGACCGGCCCTGGGTGTGGTAATTTCTAAGTGCCATCCCTGAGTTGCCTGGGAGCTACAGATTTTACCAAAATGTTCTAAGGCCCTGCTGGAGACCATGCCTTGTATCCTAGTAGCTCTAGGCACACTGTGCCCCACATTACCCTCCTCAGATTCACCCCTTACACAGGTACCTTGCCTTCCTTGGTTAAGTTTCCTTCTGTATCCTTCCATGTGCCAAAGGAAGTAGTGATCCTCCTAGTTCCCCAAGCCACAGAAGTGGGCTGCATTAAGAGCAAGCAGGAAACTCAAAGAGAGAAAAGAAGAAATACAATAGTTCGGTCTATATATCGGAGGGGAGTATGTGGATATATGGGGGAAGTTTTCATTCCCTATACATATCTTTCCTGTGATCATCCTCCTCACCCCCATTCCCTCCCTCACTCCCTGCTGAGTATCCAGTGTTCACTGCCTACTCTGCAACGAGATGTATCCTTACTCAATTGATGAGTCATGGCTTGAAGTCCCTTTTTAAAACTTCCAACAATGCTGTTAAGCATTTAACTTCTGGTAACTCTTCAGCTATTTGAAAGAATCATGAAATAAATAATTTTGGAATCATCCTTTACTCCTCTCTCTTACAACCTACATCTGTATTTCATTGAGCATAAAATCAAAACTCCTTGCCATAGTTGTAAAAAGCCCCAATGTGATTTTGCTACTTCTTGGACTTTTCATTTCTCTGACCTCATCTCTTGTTTCTTTCCCTGTGCTCATTCTATTCCAACTACATTAGCCTCTGCTGACCCTCTGAAATGCCCAGCTCAGTGCCTCTGTACCTGCTCTCTCTCTGCCTGGATTCTTTTCTCCCTGCTTCCTGCAAGGCTCAGTCCCTGGCTGCCAAGATATCTGCTCAGATGTTACTTGTCAGAGATGGCTTCTCTGACTCCTCCAGATGAATAGCTCCTTTCCTTTTCTCTCTACATCCTTTCCCTACTTTAATTTTTTTCATCGCATATACCACTGCTTGACTTTTGCTGCTGGCTTGTTTGTTTTGTTTTGTTTCCACTAGAATGGAGGTTCCTGTGGAGGGGGTTTGGTTTACAGTTGGATTGTCAGAGGCTGGAAAAGTCCTTAGCCCCTAAAAGATACTCAATAAATATTTGGTCAGTGAATTGTGTGGGTTTTTAAAAATTATATTTATGTGTGCATTTTAATTACACAAAATAGTGGATTTCATTGTGATGATTTCATATATACATATCACATGTTTGGTCCTGTCCATCCTCTCTGTTTCCCCACCCCTAATCCCCTTCCCTGTCCCTAGTAATTCTCCTTTTGCTTTCATGTTATCCTTCTTAAAAATTTCTGGATTCAACATATGAGAGAAAACATGTGATACTTGTCCTTCTGTGTTTGTCTTATTTTATTTAACATGATAACCTCCAGTTCCATCCAGTTCTCTGAAAATTACAGGGTTTTATTCTCCTTTGTGACTGAATAATATTCCATTGTGTAATATACCACATCTTCTTTATCCATTGATCCACTGATGGACATCTGGGCTGATTCTATAACTTGGCTATTGTGAATACTGCCATGATAGAGTTGTTGCTTTAAATAAAAAAGTCATAAAGGCTGTTAAGGAAAACCTGATCTTGTGACATTGCGGGAGACAAAGGTAGAGCTGCTTCAGTACAGGGCTGCATGAGGCTCTTATGACTGAACAAACTCTGAACCAGATGGTGTTTGGGGTCACACTGCGGGGTTGCACGTAGCAGGGTCATTCTAGGGAGGTCTGTTAAAACTAATTTAATAAGATGAGGAACAAAACTCCATGCTAGGGAGATCCAAGAGGAAGAGGAAGACTAAAGTTGGAGAAGGGCCTGTGCAATCCAACAGGACTTTATCAACCTCACTTAACTAGGTTTTTGTATTGAGGAATCCATTGCTGTGTAGTGCTGAAAAATACTGCTGGCATGTGGGGATGGTGGAGAGAGAATATGGAAGAGGAGATGAGAAGTTGCTGTTGGACACAAAACACACATGAGTAGGGTGAGTGACTGCTCCAGCCTCCAAGTCGAACTGGAAACTGCCTCCTTGTGAATAAAACAGGTATGGTCATGGGTTTTCCATTTTGGGTCTTGAAGAATTTGTGGATGGAGTCTTCTAACCACTGTGGTGCTTTTTGTTGATGCTCTGTGTGCAGGAGGTGGGTATGGAACTCATAGGGAAGAGAGCTGTGCTGTTGTCTAGGGAGGTGATGTTCATGCCACTAAGCTGAACTACTTATTAAGGTAGATGGTGGACCATGGATGCAGAGGAAAACAGCACAGCTAGAATAAGCCACTAGAGAAAACCCTAAGCTGGTTTTTAATAACTGAAATGAGGGATTCAGAGAAGCAATGATAAGTGTAAGCCCCTGAGTAGTAATTAGAGCTGAATCGACATTTTTGTTTCCTTCTGTTGATCTTTCTGATCTTATCTCCATGTAGTTCTATCGGGTCCCACTAAAGTAACCCTCACAGAAAAAGAATTGACTTTTGTAAAGAACAGCTTGCTGATACTGTAGTTAAAGTGCAAATATGGTTCTTTTAGGCCATTCATTCTTACATTCTTTCATTCACTCAATACATTCTGAGTAAATATTTATGGAATATATCTGTCATACTCCAGGTACTGTGCTTAAAACAGAGATTACTGCAAAGAAATGAGCCTCTGCTCTCACGGAACAACTAGACAAAAATTTTAAAATAAAAAAATATAATTTATTTAGGATGACAGTGATAAGGGTCACAAAGAAAAGTAAAGGGGATTATGCAGCAAAACTGAAGCCACTCATTTTCTCTGGGATTTCTGGGAGGGTGTGTCTAAGGAAAGTAAGGATGCAGAGCACTTAACCAGGCAGAATGGGGAGGGCCAGCAGGGTCAGGAACTTTCCCTGACAAGAGAATGAGTTGTATTAAAAATCTTCTGTTGGAAGAAAGCCTGATGAATTTGGGAAACTAAAAGGAGGAGGGTCTGGCAGGAATACGGACATGGAGGGACAGCAGATTATGTGTGAGGCTGACTCTGCAAGGTCTAGTAGGCAGAGGGAGGGGTGGTGGTTGTTACCAGACTAATGGAAAGTTATTACCACATTTTAGGTGGGGATGAGAGTGGATGCCACAGGCAGGTGACTGGATTTGTGTTCTAAAAAAGATTCCTGTGACGCACGAGGGTTGACCGTAAGACACTGAGAGCCAGTCAGTTTTCCAATAGGCAGGCAGAGCCCTGCTTCAGAGGAATGAATACCCATGGGCTTCATCCAAAACTTTTAGCGATTTCCACCTCCTCAATCCCACCAACTCTGCCAGCTTCCAGCCACTTTGGAAGGAGGCCAGAGAGGCCTAGGGAACTAAGTTCAGGGTCATAGGGCTGCTTAGTGACGGGGCCAGTTTTAAAGCAAAAACCCAGCTTTCATGCCTCCTAGGCCATTGCTCATCCTGCCCCAACTGGGTGCTTTGAACAGGGAAGGCTTTTTGTTTGTTTATTTGTTTGGTTTTGAACACATCTGGGTGCTTTAGAGCCTTGATGATTATTTGGGGTTGAAGCAAAATTGTTTATCTTTTTCCAAGCAGTTCTATCTGATTTTCAGGGAAGCTGGAACTGGTCCAGAGAGGAGAGCAGGACCTGGGAGTGCTTTGAAAGATCTGAACGTCCCAAGAGGCACTGTAGGGGATGTCTGGGTTAATGGTCCTTCTGCAATTAGCATTCAGAGGGGGCTGTTGAGGGATCAGCCTCAGGGCACACACGGGAAGCCAAACAGGCAATAATCAAAGCATTCTTAGATTTAGAAGCTGAAGGAGTGGGCCTACCAAGTAGCTTTTAGAAAGGCATGCTTAGGGCAACTTTGCTCAACCTGGTCTCTCTTAGGCTATTACCTGGTGTTCATTTCAAGAACACAAGAGAAGTTATGAAACAAGAAATGACCTGGTCTCCCCCCAGGGAGGAACAGGACCTCCCATGTGCATAGCCTGGGGCTGTAACTGCAATGCCAAAATTGATAAGTCCTGATTTAGAACATGTCCTCTCCAAGATCAGGAGCAACTTGTTCTTGGACATGTCCAGGCTCCAGTCTGCTGCCTCACCTGGACAGGGG
Organism: Glaucomys volans; assembly: GCA_020662805.1. Classification (NCBI taxonomy): domain Eukaryota; kingdom Metazoa; phylum Chordata; class Mammalia; order Rodentia; family Sciuridae; genus Glaucomys; species Glaucomys volans. Next base: position 51,094 of record JAJEJO010003559.1, read on the forward strand.
AATAGGTGAGGTAGTGGGAGGGGAATTGGAAGAGTGCCCAGGAACTTGTGAGGATATTGCATGAATTCTTCAGTTAGCTTGCCTAGAAAACTGCTTTGCAATTGCCAAAGATAGGCAATTTTCACAAAATAGTTTTCACAAAATAACTTTTCACAAAATAGTTATAATTTTTGGTTTAAGGAGGTGTCTCACTGACCAGTTTGCCAATTCCATAGGCCAATTTTTAGGAATGCACCTCCACACTCCTAATCAGAGCCCCCACATTTGGGTCTGCATCCAGCTCCCTCACCTCCTGTTTCCTCATTGCTCATCCTGACTCCAGGTTATGAGGCCGAGACCACCTCTCTATTCCCTCAGTGTGCAAGGAAATAGAACTTTTAGCCAGAGTATCGTCATCTTAAGAGAATAGTCAGCGTAAAGTTCCAAATGGGCATACTACTTCTGTGGATAGAAAGATCCTCAGGATCTCATCTGATTTTTTCTCACCAAAGTAGTATGGGAAGCTCCTAAGGGAATGTGAAAAGGGAAGGAAATCAATCAGGTCCCAACTCAGAAGTCCTTGCAACTTCTTAATTGTAAGTGGTATCATAAAAGATGGTTTCTGGGTAAAGGAGAAAAGCAAGGGTAAGTTAGACAATGGAGGAGGGAGGAAGGAACTTTGTGCTTCTCATGACCTTCCCCAATCCAGCACATCCCCAGCTTCTGCCTTGGCCTCCTTCCAAACCCACTGGCAGATTCTCACTTCTTCCTTCCATGTGCAGGTCTTGGAGCCTCTGTCCCTGGTGAACTCTGCTCCCAGGTCACTCGAGTTCATCTCCAGGACCCTGATGAACTGGTTTCCAGAATTGCTGAAAAAACACACAATTAAGAACTTCAATTCCATCCATTTAACTGCAAATGCCATAATATTATTCCTTTTTATGGCTGAGTAGTATTCCATTATGGCATTTGCAGATAAATGGATGGAATTGGAGATTATCATGCTAAGTGAAATAAGCCAATACCCACAAAGCAAAGGCTGAATGTTTTCCCTGATAAGTGGATGATGACATAGAATCGGGTTGGGTGGGTAGTGAGAGAAGAATGGAGGAACTTTAGATTACAAAGAGGGAAATGAGAGGGGGGAGGGGCGGGGTATCAAAAATGGTGGAATGAGACAGACATTACCCTAAGTACATATATGATTACATGAATGGTTTGAATGTACATCATGCACAACGATAGAAATGAAAATTTGTACCCCATTTGTGTACAATGAATCAAAATGAAGTCTGTAAAATTTTTAAAAAATAATAAATTTACTAAAATTAAAAAAAAAGAACTTCAGAAAATATGAATCAACTCTCCCCCTGCAGTGAGTGTTTAGGAGGCAGACCCAGTGCTCAGGGAAGAACTGTTCTGATGAACTGTCTTGGTCCCCTGATGTGAAGTTCTTTCCTGTGGAAACCCTGCACCAGGGCAGCAATCTAGACACAGAGCTCTCCCACTGGGATGATCAGTAGGCCCTATTTTCACAAATGTTTTTTTTTGTTGTTGTGGATGGGTGCAGCTCTTTAGAAATGAAGATGCTGTTAACCAAGTTAAGGTTCATCCATTGGGAACTGATTATAAATGCAGCTTCCAGGGCTTTTCAATAGGCCTGTAACCTGGCGAAGACCCAGGTTTCTCTTTATATAATTAGTAGCCATGAAACTCTGACAGATTTCACTTGACCCCCTCCCCACCCCTTCTTTACTCTGACAGATTTCACTTGACCCTCCCCACCCCTTCTTTTGCTTCTTTCATAATCTACAGGAACCAGAAAGTCAGTGGTTGAGGGCTGGTGGTGGGGTTATTCGTTCTCCCCAGTTACACTCTGCAAGCCTCCTTCCATTCCCATTCTTTAATATGGGAAATACATGTTTTTTAGTTTTATGTAAAGCACTAAGAAGACACATCTTTAGGAACAAAGAGGAGGGCCCTAGTCCTCTGGCATGATTCCCATCTCCTAGGCCCTTCTCCACAGAAACTCTCTGGTCACCACTAAAGATGGGTCATGGGACTCTAGGACTTGGAGAAGAGGAGATTTAGATAGAGAATAGGGGAGTAAGCAAGCTCCCTATCGGACTGGCTAACAAACGAGACAGTGCAGAAGGCCTGTGAAGGGCCTACTGATGCTAGGAGTACTAGATAAATGAATCACAGTTAAGATTTTTTTTTTTTCTTTACTGGGTATTGAACTGAAGTTCTTGATACCACTGAGTTACGTCCTCAGCCATTTTTATTTTTTACTTTAAGACAGGTTCTAAGTTGCTGCCTTCCAAGGCCTCCCAAGTAGTTGGAATTAGAGGTGTGTGCCACCATATCCAGCCAATATTAAGATTTTTATTACCTTCTATAATTAAAAGTTTGCAGAAAGTGCTTTTAAAGCTCATATTTAAAGGGCAGGGCCTGTATCCTGCCTTTGGGAGGCTGGTGAGGTGAAGCGGACCAGAGACAACTGTCACATCACAGAGAAGCAGTGTTGAGAAACCACGAATGGACTGTCTAACTCTCTTTCTCCCTTCTCATGGCCAGTTCTCATACAGTGAAGCTGGGTTGTTCTAGAACAAATTTATCAATTGATATGAACATGAAGCGGAGGATACCCTCCTATACAAAATAGCCAGGCGCAGAAAGACAAACGCCAAATGATCTCACTTATGCATGGAATCTAAAAAAGTTGGATTTACAGATGTGAATAGTAGAATGGTAGTTACTAAGGGCTGGGGGTGGAGGTGGGGAAAGGGAAAATGTTGACCAAAAGGTTCAAAGATTCAGTCAGACAAAAGAAATATCTTTTCAAGATCTATTACACAGCATGGTGACCATAGATAATGATGATGTATGATATATTGCAAAATTGCTAAAAAAATAGTTTAGATGTTCTCCCTACAAAAATAATGATAAATATCTGTAATGTGGTCATGCTAATTAGTTTGATAGAATCATTCTTCCATGTATTTGTATATCAAAACATCACATTGTACCCCATAAACATACACTATTATTTGTCAATTCAAAAAATGGCTACGTAGATATTATGGTAGATATCCACCACATAATATAGTTAAATTAATTCTTAGATTGGTTTTGTTTTGTTTTGTTTTTGTTTTTGTACCAGGGATTGAACCCAGGGGCGCTTAACCCCTGAGCCACATCCTCAGCCTTTTTTTTGTTTGTTCAAGGCGGGGTCTCACTCAGTTGCCAAGACTGGCTTTGAACTTTCCTTGATCCTCCTGTCTCAGCCTCTGGAGTTGCTGGGACTTTTAATCTTGTGCTTCTTTTTCCTGATTGTTCTATAAACTGGCAATTTAAACAATTTTTTGGTAAAAATACTTCATAAACTCTGCTAGGTATTTCCTATTGCACCATATTAGGAGGTGCAGATAACTAGCTTTTCCCAGAGTAAATGTCCCCAGAGAGCCACCACCAGTTGGAAACTGTATGACCTAGCCTCAGAAGTGGTGTAGGATCACTGGCACTATACTGTATTAGTGGGAACAAGCACAAAAGCCACCCATGTTCACAGGAAAAGACATAGACTACTTCTTGATCAAGGAGTGGCAAAATTCTGGAAGAGAATGTGGGGTGGGAAAGATTTTGTGATTATTTTACTTTTTGCAAATAGTCTGCCACATCGCCTTAAAGTAAGCACAGTAGTGGAAATTACAGAAGCTGTACAAGGGTGGCTAATCTCATTTGTAGTAGATTAAATAAATTCCATAGTTTCTTGTGGGAGAGCTGAAACAGTTGGAGGTGGGCATCTCTTTCCATCCCTGTGGTCTCCTCATGTGTCCTCAACATCATCAGACTTTTCACAAAGTGGCTGAAGCCACCTGGAGCAGGTGTTCACTTCCTCTGCTGTTGTCTTGAGGCCATTGCCTAGAATCAGTCAATACTGGAGCTAGGTGGATCTCCTGCAATCCTGCAGTGCAGTTTGCTCCTTTGACAAAATGCATAATTAAGGAAATTATTAATAGTGTTTTACATCCTGACACAAATTTTAGTTTCTAGCAGCTGTTTACCTTCTCTAATTCCCTTCTGTGAGGTGAACCAGGTCTTTATCCTTGTCCTAGACACAACATTGGAGTGAAAATTGCTGAAATTAGAATTCAGTATTCATCATCGAGAGGGGAGACTCTTGTTACCCTTGTCATTTTCCATCTTCTCCTTAACCTTTCTGCAACTTGTTTCCTGATCAGTAGCTCCTTCACAGTTTTGTAGTAAGGACTGATTGAAAATTTAGAAAATGGGCAACACTGTGGTTGGGCCACATCAGAACTCCACTAAAATAATAACAGAATGTGTGACAGATACCATTGCCCTGTGTACATGTATGAACGCACAGATGGTGTGACTCTACTTTGTGTACAACCAGTGAAACAATAGCTGTACTCCATTTGTGTTCAATGAATCAATAAGTAAATTAAAAAAAAAACTCCACTAAATGTTTTGAAAAGTCTATGCGTATTTAATGAGGACCCCTCGGGGACCTGCCTCACCTACCTCTCATGCTGAATGTAACTTCTCTTCCTTCCCAGTGGCATCCAAGCACCCTGCTCTACAGGTCCCTCCCTTTCTGCTCTTTCCACTTTTGACCTCCCCGCACCCAACTGGCTCCCTATCAGTTATTGTCAGGCAACAGCGAGGCACCAGGAATTTTCTCAGATCCATGATCAAAAAGAAATGTTACCTGTGAGGGCAACAGCAAAAGGAGCAGGTGAGAGGAGAGACCACAGACCCCAGTAGGAGCCACATCAGGAGGGATTGGGAAGAAAAGACTGGAAAACAGGATTACAAGAATGTGGAATTGGGTAGAACTAAGGCTGAGAAAGTTGTGGGGAAGGAAGTCATTCATCAGTATGAATAAAACAATTTAGCATAGACATTTTTGAGCAATTTCTGTCTCATCAGCCCTGTGATAGGCATTTTGAAGGCATTGGGAGAAAAAGGAGATGTGGTACTTGCTATCAAGGAGCCCATGGGACAGAACAAACAATGGGAGTAAGTAGAGAACTGTTAAGCACAAAGCTGAGAGCTGATGTGATCTGAGGGGGCTTTTTTGGGGAGCAGTCACTCCAATAGGATCTTACAGGGTCAACATGATTTTAATTAGCAGAGAGAAGAAAATGAAGTCTCTTAAAAGGATCGGGGAGCAGCCAGAGGTTGGAGCAGGAGGAATCTGACTACCCTTTCTTCCTTTCTGTCTCCCTTACTTTACAGGAATTAAAGCCAAAAATGTGAAGGACATCTTACCTGTGATGATACTAATGGTGATCTTCTACTTGCTGCTTCTGTTCTGGGAAAATGAGCTGAATGAAGATGATGTGGGATCATCCATAGAGTACTTGAACGTGGACTACCCTCAGAGTGCTATTCCTGTGAGGTACTGTAACCACATGATCCTGCGAAGAGTCGTCAGGGAACCTGACTACACATGCAAAAAGGAGCATGTCTTCATCCATGAGAGGCCTCAAAAACTCAATAATGTTTGCACTACTGCTAACAAGGTGACTTGCCAAAACCATTCCACCGTTTTATGCTACCAGAGCAAGATAATGTTCAAAATGACAGTCTGTCAACTAATTGAAGGCACCAAATACCCTGCCTGCAGGTACCAAATTGCACCCCCCACAGAGGGGTTTGTTCTTATCACTTGTGATGAGTTGGGGCCAGTTAATTTCCAGGGATATGTTCTATAACTTGAGATCAATACCTGAGTCTGCAATCCTCCCTGGTCCTCTCTAAGCAACTCTCAGGTTGTCCCTGAGACAGACCTGAACTGTGGATATGGGCAAACCTTGAGTAATATAAGTAGCCATTGGTATTTAATTTGTCCTTCCAATATTGCTGAGTTGGAATCAATTTTATTCTGCATCAATAAAAGAAATCTTCACTGAATTAAATCATAAACTCTGCATATGCTTCATTTTTTGGGTCCCTTGTCTGAGTTATTTGATGAGAACCAGAATTAATTCCATCCAGGCAAGTGTAGGATTAAGGTAAAGAGAACAAGACAGTTGCTTCGGGTACAAAATTCAAGAGGGCACTGCCCCCCAAGCCCATTCATCTAGCTAAATGATAGATAAGTATTTCATTCAATATTTTCTAAAAATAAAAATGAATGCAAAAATTCTGATGTATAAAATATCTAAAATTTGAAGATCCAGACTGACAGGACTGGGATTAGGATGAGAAGGATTATATGAATTGTACTAAGATAGGGTCAGATCTTACTATTTAAATTTTTTTTAATTTTTAACATTTGTATATTATGGATTATATTGCATTAAAATATTATTTGTCTTGATCGCTGAGTGTTTTGGCAGCCTTTTAAATTTTGTGCTTGGAGTGCTTCATCACTTAACCCTAATCCCAGCCCTGATCCAGTGTAAAAGCAATTGGGATCACCCTTAGGATCTTTTGTAAGTATGGTGTAAGCTCAAACTGCGTCTGTTCCTATTCAGTAGCTCCTCTGTGCCTTGAAAGAAAGAATAAAGGAGGTCAGAAAGAGACTAAGAAGTCAGAAACTATTTCCCTTAAAGACTGAAGAGAAATGGAAAAGGATCTCCCAGGGAGGAGTTGAGACTCTCAGAGCTCAGTGTTTTCCCCCTTTGCATCTCTGGAAGGCCTTTGACCCAGACTATGAACTTCTTTCCCCCTTTAGTTCTTGCAACTGAATCCACTCTTTAGTTACCCCACATTCAGCTACGGGCGTAGTAAGCTTTGAACTAGAGAAAGAAAGGAGAGGAGAAGCTCTAAAATCTGGAAATTTCATCAGGTCCGTTATTCTCTGACCATTGGCTTCTTCATTTGTAAGTAGATCTCAACGAGGTAATCTTTGAGGTTCGTTCCAAGTCTGTCACTCTCCAATTCTATTTCTGGCGTTGTTAGGAATGCTTAGTATTCAGATATAGTAAGAAATAAAGAGTTATTCGCAAGTAAGGGCCCCTTATGGGGCCAATAATTTTGAGTTATGAAAATAGCTCAAATATACCAGAGACTCACAGTGAACTAGAAGAGGCATGAGAAGTTCCCAAGATTAGAGAACACTTTCTGTCCTGGTCTTTTCAGTTGAGAGACTTCAACTACTGCATTGACCATTTAAATTTAATTCAAGATCATATCCAAGAAGGACATACACCTATGCTAATTGTTAGTTCTGTCTTTTCTAAGCATCAAGTTCTAACTGATTGATTCAATTTATGGAGGAGGAAAGTGAGATCATGATTAAAGGATGCTTTATAGTCTTGTAAGTAGGCAAATCTTACCCATCCTTGTGGCTCCTTCCATCTGGTGGGTGGTTTTCCAGTTGAGTTTTATTATCCATTTTTCTTTGGGAATTCTGTTGTCATTGTTGTCTTCCAGGAAGTTTGGGTGCCACCAAGTGAGCAGAAATTGAGAAGGAATAGGTGGTCCCTAGCATAGGACTTGAGTCTTGCTAGCTTCATTTCCTGTGCAAAACTTTCGAGTAGATTAATGTGCCTTTAGGCCCCTGCTGCTAATTCTGATTACTTCTCCTATCAACATCCCCTGGCTTCCTCTCCTCTTCTTTCCCTCTCAGTGGTTTTTCTTCCCTTCTTCCTCCAACCTTCTCTCTTTTCATAAATACAAATCTTTCAGATAAGTGCATTCCCACTGAAGCATAAGGAACTGAGACTGTCCAGTGGAATCTATCCTCAGAGTACTTTCTTTCAATAGGGATAAAAATCCACTTCAAATGAATTATGATATTTTGTCATTATAATTTAGGGGGTCATATATATGGGTTCAATCCCCTGCACCTAGCAATTTGAAATCAAACCCAGGACGCTGTGAATTCTGCCCATTTGAAATACATATTTCAGAAAAACTAGGCATCTCTGCCGGCTCTTCCTCCTATTTATTTTTCTCCTCATTGTCTTCTTGCTTTTCTGTTATCACCTCACTATTGATGTCAATGGCAAAGGATGTGGAAGTTTAGAAAGAAATATTATTATTATTTTTTTTTACAAATTCTTACTCTCTCCAACATGTACCAATTCTATTCTTAAGGTACCCTTTCAAGGTGCACACATGAACACATTCACTTAATTTTTAATAACCTGTCAATAATAATCAACCTAATAATGAAGGATAATACATTCTTGATGCTAGATCTTTGCTCTAATTTTACATATAGGACATTTAAAAAATAAAATACAATACTTTAAAAAGTCCACACATACTAATGTCAAATTAGTAGTATAATAAATGAACGATAAGTTCAGAGAACTGAGACATGAATTTGATAGACTTAAGTGGTAAGGAAATTTGTCAGAAAAGGATGGGCTCTGAATTAGGTTTTGATGGTTTCTAAGAGGCAGAAGAGAAAGAACAAAAAGGGAGGTATGTTATGGTGTGTATTCAAGGAAGAGAGGATCACACTGACTGACTGAAGCAAATTTGTGTCACAAAATGATGGGAGATAAACCTTGAAGGAAAGCTTGAGATCAGGTCAAGTAGAGCCTTGGCTAGTGGGCTCATGGGATTCAACTTCCTCCTGCAGGAATGAGGAATATTTCAAAGATTCTGAGATAGTGTCATTGAAAGTGGAGAGGTGTTTTTAGAAAAGTGGCATATTAAAGGAATTGGAGGAGCAAGGAGCAGGATTATGAAGGACTTAAGGGTGATCATGTATAAGAGAAGGAGGCTGGGCTAGGGATATGGCTCAGCTGGTGAGTGCTTGCCTTGCAAGCACAAGGCCTTGAGTTCAATCCCCTGCATCACACACACACACACAAAAAGGCTTTTAGAGGGAGAAAGAAAAAGGGGAAATAGGCTCTTTTTAGAGTGAGGGAATTATCACTATCATTAACACTGTTTTCTGGGATTCTCATGAGTTTCCCAGCATTGACCTCAAATAAATGATTTTCTATACCAGTTCAGCCATGCTATATTGTTAGCAAATATTATTGAGGAACTAGCATGTGTATCATTCACTGCACTATGCTGAGCAGAATAACGATGACCAGAATCTATGTTCCAGGCTCAAGGAGTTGTCAGCTTTAGTATGGGGGTGGAGGGACTAAAATGTGCCAACATATAAAATGAAGTGCAACATAATCCATGCTGTAGGGTTTCAGAAAAGAAGAGAAAAATCACTGTAGGTTGAAGTCTAAATAGGGGAGATTTCACAGAAGAGGAAGCAGAGGGACTTCCTGGATCACTGAAATTCTGATGATCAAATGGACATTTTGTTCAGTTCTCCCTGAGCCTTCTTGGTTCCACATTGGCTCCTCCATCAATCTCAGAAAATCCTCTCTACCCCTTTCTTGCTCCTCCTTCCCTTAGTTAGACACAATAACAGAAACTCTCAGGAAACAGTTTCACTTCTAGTCCTGCAGCAACTTGGAATCTTTCTGTGTAGGATCAACTTGCCGAAGGACCAGGTAAAGATGGAAATCTCATGAATAGAAAGGGGGAAAGAAATGAGAGATGGGGAATGCGTGTTTAGTGTTGTTTTTTCAAGTAACTACCATGAACCAGGTAGTGGGGTTACAGGACATAGTGAGGAATGTGTTGGTGAGATGATTGGTTCCCCACCATGGAGACTATAGACCCTAACATAATGGTGTAAAAAATGGAAAAGGAAGAGAAATTAATAGTTTGTTCAGTACCTTAAGCTTATTAACTTACATGATTCTCTTTCTTTCTTTTGATAGGTAAACTGAAGTTATATGAGGTAGAGTGAATTGTTTTTAAGTGGACAATCAGGGATTTGAACTTGGGTTTAAAAACCACATAACTGATTGTCTTTTTACTATGTCATACTTCCATTAATGTACATAGGAATCTTACATTTTGGGGTCACTTTGGGGAATATCTGTCATAAGGATAAAAAGCTATCTCCTTAATATTCTCCTTGTTTTTATCTTTTTTCTTTTTATCGTTACTGCAGAAGAGATTATATTAGATCTGAGATGGAGACTTTCTCTCTGCTGCTGCTTGGCCTGGGGTTGGTTCTTGCAGGACCTTCAGAAAGCATAATGCAGATACTTAAAGAAGAATTTTCAGAGGAAGAAGTGCAATATGATATGGTGAAAAATGGCCAAGAGAAACAGACTGTTGAGGTATTAATGAACTTGATCCTGTTAGATAAAAAAACCAGCTTCAGCATGTCCAAGGATGTTCTTCCTTCCACACTACTGACATCCAGAAAGTTATGTTACAGTGTTCCCAAGGAAAACAGGTCAGCTAGTAACAAAGAGTGTTGCAATGATATGACTGATTGGAGAAAAGTTTCAGAAGTTAATGGGTCATGCAAAATGAGCAATAATTTCATCCATGGCTCCATCGAAGTGGTCCACCAGGTCCACAAGATCCCAAGCTGCACATGTGGACAGAATCCTGGCATAAGCTGCTGTGAGAAAACAGAACTGGAGAACACTATGTGCCAGCTCACTACAAACAAATACCACCACCGGTGCCAATACCACAGTGTTACTTCATTGAAGAAGATGTTCACAGTGCTGACAGGTCATTCTCTGATGAGTTGGTTAGTTAGTGGCTCTAAACTGTAAATCTGACAAGGCTTTGGGACTGGGGTCTGTAAAGGACATAGTCATGCTCATTATTGTTTCCTTCCTTCTGTTATCCACTTTTACCCTTTAGCACTATAGGGAAACTTGATTATTTATACTAACTGGATGAGTGAAAAATCCAAAACTGGATAGTCAATTAAATTTATAACTGATCCTGGAATGTAAATTCTCTCTCACACACATATATACACCACACACACACACACACACACACACACACGCGCGCGCGCGCGCACACATGCTCTTTCTTTGAACCAAACAGAATTCTGTCTTAGCTCATCTATAAAGACAAAAAGCAGTGTCCCCTCCAACTGGGCAATATTAAGGAGAGAAGCTCTGAAACAATATGGATAATGAAAATTTAATTATACTGCCAATGAGACTATTCAGAAAAATTAGTGAATGAGAATAGGAAATATTATTGCCACTGCTCTTCAAAGAAGTGTGTGCATTGATGTGTGCAGACAGATGAGCACCCACCACATAACCCTGGGCTGGCTCTCCTCCAGGAGATGGCAAAGAGAAAAGACCCTTTGCCTTAGCCCCTGCTCTTGATGTCAACAGCTCCAGCACTGCTCTGTCTCTATGCCTAGGCCCTCTTCCCTATCTCATAGGTTGCTGTAAAGAGAAGCAATAAAGCTTTTATTGCATATTTTTTTTCTCAAACAAAGTCTTGCTGTTCTTGGGCCATGGGAGAGGAGTGGCAAGCCATGAGGAATACGGAAGATAGAAAGATGGGAATAGGAAGTCTCTGCTGAGTTCCAGACAGGATGGGTCCTTGATGTGATGTTTTTTAATACCATAGTGAGTCTTCATGGTTCAACACTCTGCATGAAGCATGGCAGGTGTCTTGTTCCTTGGTGTGTGCATAGATGCTCCTGTTTTAAACTCATACATCCTCCCTCTATCCTGAGACCACTCTTTTTTAATGTTCCTAATTTAAATAAATGCATGTAAATGAATGCTTTGTCACTGTAACATTTTTCTTGTTGTACATAACTCTTTATGTCAATATTCCCAATGTTTTTCACATTTGGTACAGAATTCTCATTTTATTTGAATTGCAAAACTCTGGCAATTAACCAATAAGCAGGACAATACCATTTTTTACCCTTTTGCTAAGTTTTTCTTGTCAGTGCGGTGGCTGCTTAAATCAACATTCACTGTGGGTTTGGCCAAACAGGTGTGTAATAAGCAGTAAACCTGTACTCAGCAGCCAGAGGACAGCGTCCTAGAGAGCAATGCCCGACACCCAAAGGTCTCTTCTCTCTAAGAGAACCCGGGACACAGGAAGGGAGACATGCTTAACTGAGTCGATTACAGGAATACTTCTAGGTAGTGAGTCTGATGCTACCACTCATTCACCAAATGGAAGGGTGGGTTGTATCACAGTACAGTGGTCTAAGCAGGCTCCTTTTGATTCAAATTTAGTTCCCATTTCAATAACTTCTCTCCCACAGCAGGTCTTCCGGCTCTGGCTAAGGAGCATGTCAGCCCTGGAGACAATAACTATTTAAATTCTGGGGCTTTTTTTCTTTTTTTCTTTTTTCTTTTATTTGTAATGTGTTAAAAAAAAGACCTGGCTAGTTCAAAATTGAGTACATATTTCTCCCTCACCAGAAAAGAGGAGCAAAGATCCAGAACAGATTCTTCTTTCTAAGCCAGGAGGATCCTTCAGAGAGGCTTGATTCAGACCAAACCTTCCACTTCTCTGAAGGAATTGGGAGTTCTGCCTTCCATTTCTTGGGTTCTCTGATCTCTTAGTATCTAGCTTATCATCACACTATAAGAAGATCTGAAAGGTGCAGAACTTGGAGGTGCTGTAGAGGGTTAGCATTTTGGCCTTCAAAGCCTGTGTCACAATGTACAACTTAGGTTCCCTCAGGAAGCAATTGGCTGAGGACTTCAGATTTTTCAATTATTACATTTTCATAATGTCCCTTTCTGCTTCCAAACTTGAAAGAGCTCCTTTGTTCTTAAAACTTCATACATAAGTCCTTCAGGCTGACTTAAAAGCCTTTGGACATCTCATCTTGCCCAGCCTGACTCGGGTTTTTGAGGCTGCTGTCCTCATTGACTGCAAAACTTGTGCCATTGTCATCTCACCATTCCTTTCCCCTTTTAATTCATCTTGGTCCACATTGGACTGGCCTCCTTTGTGATTTTTTCTTAATTGCACAAACAGCACCCAACAAGTAATGGTCCAATCGTTCCTTGCACTGATTAAAAAAATAACCGAGATGTAGACACATTATATTCTGTAGATGAAAGAAAAAGAGGGAATGAAATGAGGCAATAAAGGAGAGTCAATCATAAAAATGGTCTGGAAGGGAGAGTCAGATAGAGAAAGGAGGCCAAGAGGTGCTGATGGGGTCATTTGGCATATGAGAATTCCCTTGTTGTCTCTAACCCTTCCCTCTATTTTCCCAGCATGAATTTATTTTAAGTGACAATTCTGAAATGAAATCAAGTGCTTGGCCTCAAGTACCCAAGACAATATTGAAGGAAGTAAAGTCCATATATACTTTAGGGGGACCTCACCCTCAAATCATATAACCTCACAGGGATTCAATTTCCTTGTCTACCCCATGTGGATGCTGGACTAGATCTGGGTTCTTAGACTTAAGTGTGTGTCAGATCACTGCAGCAGTTCTCACATTTCTATCCAAATCAACTCTCCTTTTTCTCAAGGCAAAGAGGTGCAGTGAGGTAGCAGGCATCCAGCCACGCTTCGTTTCCCAGGCTCTCTGAGAAAAAGTGATGTCTTCCAAGTCCTTACCATACTGGATGGGCCTCCCTTGTGATTATTTTCTTCTCAACAGCTAGATCCCCAATGAATGTGAATGTGTCCCTGTCGTCAATTATGTGGATGATGATAAAAATCCTAGGCATGGACTGAACAGCAAAATGGAAGTCACATCCCTGAGTAACTACGCTAAGCAGAGTTATTTTGCAAACCTGTACAGCTCATTTTTGGGTTCTTATATGAGAGGAAAAAATAAAAATTTATATTTTTAAACCCGTTATTCTGAGATTTTGTTTCATGAGCTTGCCCTTACCCTAACAAATTTAATAACTTTAGGAGTCATTATTAAATACAAATCCCTGGGCCATGAGTCCATAGATTTGTGTTCCAGGGATCAGAGGCAGGACTGTAGCATGTGGTTCCCTTACCAAGATGTTAGGTTTGCTGATGGACTAAAAACTTTGAACACCACTCGACTAGATGAACTGAAACTTTCTAGTCATAGAATATTCTAACTCTAGTCCTAAGGAGGGAAAAGAGGTTGCTACCTTTGTACTCAGAGCCTTTGAGGAAAGTACTGAGGCCAAATAATTCAACTTAAATCAGGATGTCCACCTCCTATACAACCTCCCAAAATACCAAGGCAGTCTTTTTATTCTGAAAATCCCCAGCCAAACATACATCTAGAAGACAACAAGAGTAACTCATGTTTCCACAACAGTGGCTGAGAAGCTGTAAGAGATATCATACGCATGAAATGCATCCTTTTTACTCCTCTGACCAAAAAAACTGGTAGGTTTGGAATAAAATGACTTTTAAGTCCTTAATCTTGCCAGGTGTGGTGGCACTCACCTATAATACTGATGACTTGGGTGACAGAGGCAGGAGGATTGCAAATTTGAGGTCAACCTGGGCAATTTAGTGAGAACCTGTCTCAAAATTAAAAAAAATAAAAAGAACTGAAGAAGTAGCTCTGTGGTAGAGCAGCCCTGGATTTAATCCCAGCACCACCCAAAAAATAAAGAAATAAAAAACAATAGCTGGGGTTGTGGCTCACTGGTAGAGCACTTGCCCAGCATGTGTGAGGCCCTGGGTTCGATTCTCAGCACTGCATATAAATAAATAAATAAATAAATAAATAAATAAATAAATAAATAAAATAAAGGCATTGTGTCCATCCACAACTAAAATAAATATTTTTAAAGAAAAAATTAAAAATTCCTCAATCCTTCTTGTTTGTAAAGTCTGATAAACTTTTCAAAATCACACACCACAATTATCGTGAGACTGTTCATTAACAATAACAATTGTACTAACAAAATTTGAGCTCTTGCAATGTGCTAGGCATGGACCTAAGATGCACATATTCTTTTTATTCACCTCCTGGGAAAACAAATCTGTCCACTTGCTCTTTCTGGACAGCAACTACAGCTAAGCAATTGGAGTGAGAACCTCTGCACACCTGGCTGTTGACATTCCTCTTTCTATCCTCTAGGAAAGAGACTCAACTCAGTCACTTCTGGGCTGGAGATCTTCCAGGTAAGGCCCTCCCTCGATGGACATCTTGTCTTGCCCAGGGTCATAGCCCTGGGCCTGTGAGAGCTCTAGGCTATGTGTGTCCTTTCTTTGTTCTCCCCAGCTCAGGCTGTTTCAGGAACTTCATGTTCTCTGTGAGAGTGGAGCTGAGCCCTTTGATCAATCACATTAAATGCCCCTTCTGAAGTGCTCCTGGAAGCCCTGGCTTGTATCCAGGAAGAGAAGAGTGTGGGGTAGGGGCAGGGCTGGGATGATCTCTGGAACAAGCCATGCACAGCATGACTCCTCTACCTTCTTTCCCTTTCCCTGTCCTCCTCCACACTCATCAACCAACTTCCAGATTCTCTCCCTTTGAATAGATGGTGCCCTCAATTCAAGTCTCGTTTGCACCCTGCCACAGTGGCCTCTGTATTCTGTTTTCCTTAAGGCCTTGTACCTTTCAACTTCATGTGTTCTTTTTCTGTGTGGCTTCCTTTCATGCCTGATACTGTTCACCGTGATAATGTCTATGAACTTCACTTAATGTGTGCAAATTACATTGATTTAATTTGCACTGTTTGAAAATCTGTTCATACATTTAAAAATTAAACCTGTAGTTTTATTCCTCATGTCAGACAGTCACCTGCCAATGAATTAGAAAGGTTGAAAGGCATGCTCAGTAGGCCTTGAGTGGTTAATCAGGTCATTAGACCTAGTAAAGAGAAACAAGATTAATGTGAAATGGACTGTTATGAAGGCAAAGTAATGACAGAAGATGGTTACAGGCCAGCAAGTGAGAAACTTTCATATATAAGGAATTGTACCAGCCACTGTAAAGATAAGGCATAAACGAAAGACAAATGCCCTCACTGTACCAGGTGTTGGATGTAGTGTAATGCAAAACTGACCCAGACCTGAATACAAAATAAACTAAGGATGCTGTCAGTGAAAATTAGAGCCTGGGAAAGGGAGAGTCCCCCTCCCCTCCCCTTTCCAGAGAGCTTGCATTTTCAAGGAACTTAAATAGCACCATTCGCTCCTACCTTTTGGATTGTAAAGGACTTTCCCTAGGATCTAACTACTTACTTTCCTTTGAAGTGTAAATGTCCCTGTGAAAGCTGTCCAAGGCTAGAGATTCATGAAGGCCTTGAAAGAGGAGCCAGTCTCCTTTATTGCACTCTGCTTCTGTAAACAGGCTTCCTGCTTGAAAATTCTTACATACAATCATATATTGTTTTAAGAAACCTTGTGCACAACCATGTATTGTTTTAGACTAGAAAATTTATGACACTAGATAGTCTATAAATGTTATGAAAAACTGGTAAATGGTGCTGAGAATATGGTGTGCTGATCTCCTCTGGGCCCACTCTTTGAGTGTGGTTTGCTGCTTCTTGCCTGATTCCCAGAATATTAGAACAATCATATCATATCTTAAGGGAGGAATATATCTCTGTGGTCTAAAGTAATCAGTTCAGGTTCTTGTGAAAGAAGAAATAAAATCTTGAACTTGATGGAAGGTCCATTGCAATAACTATTTGAATAAAAAAGAAAAAGATACTAGAAATAAGAAGAAATACATAAATCAGAGTAGGTGGAAATATGTTTATAGAAAGATGGAAGGAATCTTTGAGTACTAGGAAAAATAATTTGTGTGTATATATATTTTCCCCTTCAGGATTGTGGTAGGGGTCCTCAAAGATGTTGAGATCCTAATCCCCAGAACTGGTGTTACATAGTATGGCAAAGAGACTATGCAAATGTGGTTAAATTAAGAGACCATGGCGGAGAGATTATCTGGCTTGGTCTTAAATGCAAGAAGCATAGACAGAACTGACTACAGAAAAATAAGGCAAAGTGACAGAGGGAAGCACGATATTATGAAGTTGGCTTTGAGGTCAGAGAAGGAAGGGGTCGTAAGCCAAGGACGATGGAAAAGGCAAATAAAACAACCCCCATAAAACCAAACCCTCCAAAATCTGACTGTCCCTACAGCTGTGGCAGCAAAATACTTCTGACACCTTGGGAATTTGACCCAGTGAAATTGATTTCTATATTCAGAAAGATATAGAATAAATGTATGCTGTTTCAAGCCACTCAGTTTGTGGACGGTTTGTTATAGCAGCAATAAGAAACCAAGATGAGAATCACGAGAGATAATTTGAAGATTTGCAGCAGTTATATGAAAAAAGAAGTAATATTTGAAGATTAATTTGCCAATGCTAGGCACATTTGGTTGAAGGAGAGAGAATAAAGTGTAAGTCTGAGTGACTATAATATGTATAGTTGAGGTAAGACAAGGAAAATAGGAAACAGAATAATAGCAATGGGAAAACAAAGAAAGAGATTAATATGAGAACGTTTTAAAGGAAGTACCTGTATAATTTCCAGATTGATTGTCTTGCTTCAATGATGTTTGCCTTTTTTCCCATTGTCAAGTTTGTTTTTGATTTCTTTACTTTTCCCTGCTGTACTCC
Source organism: Glaucomys volans (assembly GCA_020662805.1). Classification (NCBI taxonomy): domain Eukaryota; kingdom Metazoa; phylum Chordata; class Mammalia; order Rodentia; family Sciuridae; genus Glaucomys; species Glaucomys volans. The sequence goes on from JAJEJO010003559.1 coordinate 68,412, forward strand.
TTGGAAGCAAGTTGCCCCACTACAGGTGAAAGTTTATGCTTTGCCTAATTGAACTGATAGTAGTAGCTCCATAAATTATTTGGAGTAGTCTGTATGCAAATTTGTCTTCTCTCCCCCATTTATTTATTTATTCAAACATTTGTCCATATTTGCATGGACTCATGGGTATCTATTTTATATTTTGGATTATGATTCAATGCTGATTTATTTATTTGAGAAGTTCAAATTGCCCCAGCTTCAACCATCAGGAGTTTGTTCAGTTGGCTCCTGTTATACTCCCATTATTATTATTATTATTTTTTTTTTTTGAGCACTCTTTTACCTTCTGGCTCTACAAGATGCAAGCATCTTGTGTATTCTCTGCCCCCACCCTAGAATTAACAATTTCTTCAAGGAATCTGATTCTTTTTATTGGAGAATGGCATTTACAAATCAGGATCTGAGTTCTGGGTGCATTTATTGCTGTTGGGTGTCATTTCTTCCAGACTCGCTCAGAGGACAGAGCTAGTACATATATAAATAAATGCCAACTTGAATATACTCACACATCTGTAATTATTTCCCTATAACAATCAATATTTATATTAAGCTAAATTCGTACTGATATCACCAACTCTAAACCATAGCCTTCCCCCCTGCTTATCAGTCACCTCTTGCTTCAGGAGTGAGAAATCTGGTTCCCACCCCCCCACAATTCATGTACTTACTTTTCATTTCTAGTATCCATAAACAACAGTTTCAGATTGAATTCACACCTCCAGGAAAAATAACTTACCCCCTAGAGGATAGTGCTTATATACTGGTCCTTTTGCTTTCGTCTATAGTTTCCAGCAATTTCAACAGTTATATGTTAGTACCATTTTTTTCTATACCCTCTTCAGTAAGGTTAAATCATGCATTTTAACAGATTCTTAGGACTGCCTTCCATCCTGGGATCCTATTGTCCCCCTGGTTAATGTTTTAAAATTTCTACATATTAATGTTCACTCTTACTCTGGATTTTGACAAATGGATAATGTTATGTATCTACTACTACAGTACCATGCAGAATGGTTTACAGCCCTAAAAAATTCTTGTGTACTTGTTGAGTCCACATCCACCTCCCCCTGCACACACACAAAACCTCTAGTCAACTGATGTTCTCTTTTCTGTGTCTATAGTTTTGACTTTTTCATAATAGAAAAATGGAACCATATAGTCTGTAATCTTAGACTGCTTTCACTTACCATTTAATATGTGTTTATGAATTAATAGCATCTTCCTTTTAATTGAAAAATGCTATTTCATAGTATGGATGTACCAAAGTTGGTGTATCCATTCATCTGTTGAAGGACATCTTGGTTCCTCCCAGTTGTAGGAAATTTTTAATTAAGCTGTGATAACATCCACATGCAAGTCTTTATGTAGACATAAATTAGTTGGGCAAACAACTAGGAGCATGGTTGGTGTGTTTTATGGTAAATCATTGTTTAGCTTTATAAGAAACTGTCCAATTGTCTTCCAAAATGGCATACCCTTTTGAATTTCTACCAAAAAGGTTTCTGTAGCTCCACAGCCTCACTAGCACTTGTGTCCTTTGACTTTTGAAACCTCTTTTCCTGAATCAGAATACTATTGTTCAGTCATGAGAATGGTATTTGGAGCAACAAATGCAGACACTTTTCCATTCCAATCTTTTCTTCAGACTATTTCCATGATGGACCAGCAGTGTTGACTAAAGGGCCCAAACCTAGGAAACCTCTTTTTTTCCTTCCTCCCAAGAAAAAAAGGACTAGGTAATCCCATGAGAAGGCTAGTTGTTTCCATTCCCTACTTTACTTTTGAACTATGTGCCATATTGGTACTCATTTGGCATCTACATGCAATTTACAGAACTATCTTAGTAGCTTCAAATATAACTTTTCGGAGACCCATTCTAATCCTTTTATCTTTATCTATATATCTCCATTTTGAAAGCATGCATTGTTTTATAATTGCAGCTTGATTAAAATGAACTTTAGGTATATTTATATATAGTATATGTATAGGCATATATATACTTATTTTAATTGAGCTGCAATTGTAAAACAATGTGTGCTTCCAAAACAGAGAAAGTGCCTTATCTTAGAGCAGTCAATTCTTATTGGTTGTTGTTCATGTATTGAACTATTATGTATTTTGAATATTGCTCTGGTAGATAACCAAACCAATATGTTTAGTAGTAATCCCAGGTATGTTTTTCCACATATACGTAGATTGGTGCCTTCACATAAGTGTGTGTATATACATTTTAAAAGCATAAGTTGGATCATATTGTACATTTAATTCTGGAACTCATTTTTCTCTAAAAATATGTTCTGGTGCTCTTTTATCTGACTCTTTTTTAATATTTGGTTTTTAAAATAATTATAAGACAATGGAAAGAAAATTGTACACATTCTCCACCCCCCCATTTCCTCTTCCCTTACCTTCCCCCAATGGAAACATCTTATCTAACTATACCACAGAATCAATAACAATACTGTTACCTAGACTATGGTGAGTATTCAGATTTCATCAGTTTTTACATAAGCTTAGTTTGTATGTGTGTGTGTGTTCCATCACTACCAAGGAACTGCCCCATTCCTGGAAACTACTATTTTGTTCTCTATTTCTTTAATTTTGAGATAAAAGGAATCATATGGTATGCAATGTTTTGTTTTGTTTTTAATTAAACTTTTAATTTTGGGATTATTATAAATTCTCATGCAGCCATAAGAAATAATCCAGAGTAATCCATGTACCTTATATCCAGTTTCCCCCAGTGTTAACATCACATAAAAGTGTATCACTATATCAAAACCAGGCTAGAACATTTCAAATACAGAACATTTCCATAAATACTAGGAGCTTTATCTTGTGGCATGTGTACTTCACTCTCTCCCCTACTGTTTTTAATTTCTCAGAACTGCTAATACATTCTCCACTTCTGTAATTTTATCTTCAAGAGTGTTATGTAAATAGAGTCATGGAGTATGCAGTTGCTGGGAATTAGGCATTGTTAATTAGTGTAATTCTCTGGACATTCATCCGGGTTGTTGCAAGTGTCAATAATCCATTCCTTCCAATTACTCAATAGTTTTCTATGATCTGGATGAACCTCATTGAACCATTCATCCATTGATTGTTGCTAGATTTTAGCTATTATAAATGAAGCTTCTATAAATACTCATGTAGAGTTTTTCAAGTGAACATACATTTTATTTCTCTGGAGTAAATGCTCAGGAGTGCAATTGTTGGGTTATGTGGCAGTTTAATGTTTGGTTTTCAGGAAAACTGCCAAAATGTTTTCCACAGTGGCTGTACCATGTTATATTCCTATCAACAATATGTGAGTGATCTCATTTATGTACATATTTATCAGCACTTGGAATTGTCACTGTTTTTAATTTTAACATTATGATAAGTGTGTGGTGATCATTTGTGTTTCTCTAATGTTGTTGAACATGATTTCTGCCTTTTTTGCGCTGTGTGTATCCTCTTCTATGAAATGTCTCATGTCTTTTGCCCATTGTCTAATTAAATTATTTGTTTTTTCGTGGTTGAATTTTGAGGTTTCCTTATTGTAAGATCAGATGGAGGTAACCGAAGGGCAGAGAGTCCAGATGTAATTAAAAAAGAACTCTTTTGGGACGGCTCTCAGGCAAGGTTCACTAGTCCTCCAGGGTGAAGGCCAGGTGTAGGGCCAGGGAAATCACCCCGAGATCCAGGCTCTGGTTGGCCAGGGTTTTTATGGCCCAGAGTAGGTGGGGAAGGCTTGGGGATTCAGTGTCTGCTTGGGATTGGCTGGGGATCCTGCTGAGTGACAGGCAGGTGCTAGATGTCATTAGGGTTTATCTGTCAGCCTCTAATAGGTTGCTCTTTGGAGTGTGGACTGCCTGATGCCCTGCCCCCATCCAGCCACCTCGGACCACCCTAACACTTATATATTTATGTAAGAGTCTCTTGTTAGATAAATTGAAGGGTTATGGAAAATAATATTCCTACAAGACAGCTCCCCAAGAAAAATGGAGGCACAGTGTGGCTCGGGAGGAGAGAGGGGAAACTGGCCAAACATTAAACCTCTCTCACCCTTTCCCAATAACAATAGGTCCTGGGGGAATAAAGCAAACTTTCATCTCTTCCCAAGTTCATCTCCAGCACCTCCACCAAAAGTAAACATTTAACCCTCCCCAACCCCAGTGCATCCTGAAGGAAGGAGGCAAATACTGACTGCAGGGCCCTGAACTTTGACCTTCCCCCATCACAAATTAGTCCTAAATGGAGGCACAGCAAATATTGAAACTCTGGGAAACAATGGATCCCAGAGAAAGAAAAGCAATGGACAAGGTTTGAGGACTCATCTTTCAGGATCTGGATTCCTATCTCCCCAGATAATAATGAGTTTCAAACTTTTTACCACTACCCTCCTAAGTTAAAGTTTTAACCTGTACAACTAACTGGTCCCTGCCTGTCAAAACTGCACATCTGCAGTCGCCAATGAAACTATAAAACCCAGTCTCCTACTGTAACTTAGGGGCCAGCTCCGTACCCAGAAAATGGGCCCTCCTGTTCCTGATTGACGGACTTCGCTGCAGAATAAAGGAAAGCTTGCTGACCCGAGGTTTGCTTCCCATCTCCTGCCTCTGTCATTTGTGGGCCATGAGCTTACATAAACGATTTGCAAACACCTTATCCAAGTCTGTACTGTATCTTTTCTTTTTCATAACAGGACCTGTTCAGGGACATGGCAGGTAGGAGAAGGGAAATTGTCACAGGAAAGCAGAGAGCTGAAACCTCAAACCTCAGCTCTTGTGTTCCAACAAAAGATTTAAAGTCAGACACCAAAATTCATGCAAGAGAACTTTATTAGAAGTGAAAGTGAGGTGAAAACAAAGTAAAAAAAAAAAAAAAAAGTGAGACAAGTAAAAAGCATTCTGAAGGGAGAGAATGGGCCATCTCCAAACAGAGAGCAACAAAGGAGACAATGCTGTCCCCAATTTTATTACTGTTTGATGTTTACCAGGAAAACTGGGGACCACCTTATGTACTCTTTGCCTACCTCATGTTGGGTGGTGGAGTTTTTGACCTTAGTTGGTCCTCTCTGGAACTGTCATTGTGGCCATGCTATTTAGGGGGGCTTCATCTATAAGTCGATCCCATGTTTTGTTTTTCTTTTTTTTTTTAAAGTTTAATTGTTTATTTTTGTTTTTATTTTAGTTCATTGTACACAAATGGAGTACAACTATCATTTTTCTGGTTGTACATAAAGTAGAATCATGCAATTTGCCTATTCATACATATGCATAGGGTGAAGATGTTTGTCTCATTCTATTATCTTTCCTTCCCTGCCCCCTCCCCAGCCCTCATTTTCCTCTGTACAATCCATCCCACACAATCCCATATTAATGTGGTCACTGGGTCAATTCCTGGTCAGAAGTTACCTTAGTACACCTGCACTACCAAAGGAATCTTCCTTCCCAGACAATTGGAGACACTTAACAGCCATAATTCCTAGCTTTACCTCAATATCAATGGACCCTGTCAAGAGTTAGTCCCATTAATCCTTTTCTCTTGACATATTTCCCAGTTAGCTCATTTTGCTTTTGTTTATTTTCTACAAATTAACTACCATCCTTTGCTTTCTCCTCTACTTTGGAAGTAGTTTAAAGAAGGACCCTAAACTAATTTAAAGAACACTGGTGACCTTGCTGTTCACTGCTAGCTACTACCTAACAATATCACCCCTAGAAGCTGCAAGGGTGAAGTCACTGTCTAAGGAGGGTGAAGCCCTGGCAGGATGGACACCAGGAACAGCAGACAGATCTTGTCAATCTCTGCAGGGTCATCTCCACTGACACCGGTGTGAGATGTTGGAAGCAGGACTCTGCTTTTCCTCCTTAGACTCCTCATAATTGGCAGAGAAACCTGGTGTTAGAAGAAACTTCAGGTGGTGGCTATGGTGGGAGGTGGGGTTAGAGTGGGGGACTCTGATCACCGTGTTTTGTTGCAATATATTCATTGTCTTGAAAATAACTTCTGAAGGTTTTTTTTTCAATTGTTTCAGGTGAGAAGACAAAGCATATCACTCCATCTTGGCTGGGAGATGATCCAAGTTCTTTTTTTCCTTTATTTTAAATTTTTTATTTAAACATCAGTCTGAAGTATAAACACTCTACAAGTCTAGGGAGCTAAATGGCCTCTCTCTCTCTCTCTCTCTCTCTCTCTCTCTGCAGTACTAATGAATGGAAGCCAGGGTCTCATATACTCTAGGCAATCATTCTACCACTGAGCTACATCCTCAGCCCCTGTCATGGGCAGTTGATAAATGATTGCTTTGAACTATGTGAAATCCTGGACAGTGAACCACTGCTCTTGGGAACCCCATTGTGCGAGGGTGTCCAGGGAAGCCCATTTGCAAGTTGATCCTAGTTGATAGGGGAAATTCTGTGTTTGTCATGGAACTCAATAGTTCAAAAAGCCTTGATTTCAAATCACAGCCTTGATTTCAAATACTAGAAGGGAGAGGAGGTGAACATAACCTGCTAAGCCCCAAACAATTTGTTTTGCCATCTTCATCCTATTTTCCTCTAGAAGTCTGTCAAACTGAAACTCTTTGATGTTCCTACCTATAAAATGAAACTCAGGCTCTTGTTGTTTGTTAGGTACAGTCTCCATCTGAGCTGGTTCCAATCACATACCACTGTTTCACTTATTTACGTGACTCACCACCCTAGTTCGAGGAAACTGAGCAAATATCGCTCAGGTTGTGACAAGCCCTTTTAATTTTTTATTTTGAGACAAGGTTTCACTAAGTTGCTGAGACTGGCCTTGAACTTGTGATCCTCCTGTCTCAGCTACTGCACCCAGTTAAGTGATTTCTTTTTGCTTTAGGAGAAAAGCCTGATGGCAAAATTGCACTTATAATGAGCCTCTGTAGTCAGTGATGCAAAAGCTGACAGTTGCATGAATTGGTGTGCAGGTTTTAGAGGAAATAAGGACAGGATCAGGAATGATACTTAACAGGTGCCACCTGAGGTTACCCTAGTATAGGACCTATTAGTGCCCATGACATTGAGGGATCCACTAGTAGCAGTATCTGACCTTCACCCATTTTGTTCCATCATCCCATTTAAGGAACACCTAAGAAAACTTAAACTGAGCAAAAAATATAACACTTATGGTATTAGTATTAGGGTATTTGATATTAGTATTATGTTTTTAGAGTTCTATTTTTTTAAAAAAAAAGTAACAGGGGAATTATTTGTGATAGTATTCATTAATATTATTAGTAACAAATTAGACATAAGCTCTAGATTATGTTTTCCAACCTATTTTAATGCATCTGTGTCAATTTCATTGAAATATTTCAGAATTGAAAGTTTGGGACTTACTGGGTTAAGTAGAGAAAACAAGATCATCCAAGCCATTCACATAAAGCCAAAAGAAGCCTTTATTTTAGCTGGCCAGCGACAACCACCCATACACCTAAAATTGGTGTACCGGGGATCGCACACCAGTTCCTTCTTTGCCAGCATTTATAGGGAGGGGAAGGGACTAGGGTAGGGCTCTAGGGAGGGAAAGGATTTGGGTGTGCTGCAGGGTGGGGCTGTAGGGAGGAGAAGGAATTAGGGTGGGGCTGGCTCTCCTTCCAGATGGTATTTGAGAATCTTTTTGGGGAGTATAACATAGCTTAGTTTATTTACACTGATAAGCTTCCAAAGTAGAAGGAGCTGAATTCATCCCATTCCCAGGTTTGTAACATGGGCCTTGGAAAACCTGATGAGAACATCCTTATTTTCAATACTTATTTCTTGCTTTCTTTGTGATAATTATTATTTGTATGTTGGGATTACATTCAATAATTTATTACTAAATAAAATGGAAAAAGGTCTTAGTAACTTAAAAGAGATTGAAATTCTTCTTTCTCATGTAAAAGAAATTTGGAGGTGAAGCTCTCCAGGACTGACATGAAGTGTCCATGTTTTCACCTGAACATGAGTTCTTGTGGTTTTGTAACTGAAAGCTTGGTCCTTGTCCCCATGCCAATTCAATAATGATGCCAATTCAATAAGGAGGACACAGTTTTGAGAAAAAGGAAAAAGTTTTATTGCTTTCCTAGCAAAGGAGAAGCACAGGGGACTCCTGTCCCAGAGGCTGTGATTCTGCCCTTCAGGAGGAACAGGGGGATTTTAAAAGAGCCCTTCAAAGGCTACATTCCCAGTGTACCCTGACAGGGGTCCCCAGGGCACCCTGATAGTGTGTTAACATTCCCTTGTTAATTTGGGAGATACTCACTTCCTAGATCCTCTGGCAGATATCTCCTTCCTGGGGAGCACAGATAACTCAAGGTAATCTTGTTTCCCACCCTCAGATTAGGGAGGGAGGGAGGGAGAGAGAAGGGAAAAGGAAAACATGTCCATTTTAAAAATAAACCTTAGAGCTATATTCAAAAGGTGAAATGGACCACTGTTACAGCTTCACTCTGTCAACCTCACAGTGTAGTTTCTATTCTCAAGGACACTCTCAGTCCAAGATGAAGCTGAAATTTCAGTCAAGACATGCATGTTCCACATCAGCATGAGGAGAAAGATTGATAGGACCAAAGAGATCTTCATGTCTTTTAAGAAAACTTCCTGGGAGTCCTGCAAAAGAACACTTCTAGCAGGGTGCAGTGGCGCACGCCTGTAATTCCAGCACTTGGGAGGCTGAGGCAGGAGGATCGCGAGTTCAAAGCCAGCCTCAGCAACTTTGCAAGGCCCTAAGAAACTCAGTGAGACCCTGTCTCTAAATAAAATACAAAATAGGGCTGGGGATATGGCTCAGTGGTGGAGTGCCCCTGGGTTCAATCCCCAGTACCAAAAAAGAGAACACTTCTACTTACATGTCATTGACCAGCATTTAGTCATGTGATTGAGACAGGGCATTCAATCTATAAGCTAAATTTTGTTCCGAAGGGCAAGGGAAAGCATAAATGTTGAGGTTGGTAACTGGTAGTAGGGAGAAAAGTCCTATTTTAAATAATAACTTCCATATAACCCATGTTTCAGGAGTCTTTTATATAGAGGACATTTATCTTTTGTACATTACAGAGACTTTTCAAGGAGCCATTTTGGTAATATATTAGGATATAAAATGGCCTTTCATTTTTATTGCTGTAGAAGCCTAGAAAAGAAAGGGAGATCTTCTTATTCCTATAGCAGAAAGAAGTTGTCATACCTTGAAAGAAGTTGTCTTGATGGTTCAAGTAGAACCAAAAGTTAATCGCATTTGTGTTAACTTTTAAAAGTTTTAGATGTCTGAAAAGCAGGGGGAACAATACTATACTCAATATTAGGATCACTTAGAACAAGAAAAGTTGTGATAATGGCTATTGAACACCCACATACAAGAAATTGAAATTTCTATTTTATAAGGACAACCCTAGATCCCTGGATTCTTCTAGTTTGGTAAGAAATATGGAAGACACCTAAATAATAATTGAGATAAATTGTGCTATTACCCTTGACAGTGGGTGTTTTGAATATGTTGGCTCTAGAAAAGAAATTGGGCATTTTTCTGACATCTGAGTGAAAAAAACTAATTCACACTACAGAGATTTAGAAAGCTTTTTTTTTTTTTTTTTCCCAAGCTGTTACTGGTCTTTGAAATTTATGTTTGGTGGCTTTTAACATTAGAGATAATTATTTTGTTATTCATTTTTGATGAAACTTTTTGTGTATTCATGCACGTGAGTATGTGATTCAGTCAATGTGTGTGTAATCAAGTCTTTTAATAATTTAATTTGTGCCTATGTGCTTATCTTATTTAGTAAGCATGTCTCAATGTCTATAAAACTATGAAAATATTCTGGCTTTATTTAATATCCTTAATTAAGAATTATTTTTATCTCCAATTCATCCTAAATTGAGTAGAATGTATGTGGGAGTTTATGTGAGGCTGGGGTATGAATCCTGATATCTATGGAGTTTTTCTTTCATATTGAGTTCAACATCTCACAAGGTTTATTTTCCTTTTCAGAAGCAAATTCAACAAGATATTTTATCCTAATATATTTCATACTTCTGTTTTCAGGTTACTACTAATTTCTGAGAAAGACCAAATTACAAAATCAACCAAAATCAGTGGCCACATCTTGGTCTAACCGTCAGATATTAATAATATATATAATAATTATTTTGTTATTAGTTTTTGACAGTATAGAAAAAATAGCAAACATCTATCTAATATAATTTTGTTTTGGAATAGTAAAATAATAAAGAAAAATAAGGTATAAACAAAAGTAAATTTGCTGGGCTGGTGATGTAGTACAGTAGGAGAGTGCTTTATTAGCATGTGCAAGGCCTTGAGTTTAATACTGGACATCACAAGAGAAGAAAAAGAGAAGCAAAATAAATTGTCAAAATTGCTCCTCAACTGTATTATCAAGGCTGATTTTTGTTTAAGCTTAAAAATATTTTATTTACCAAATGGCCTTCATATACAGATGTAATTATTTAGTGTAATTTTGTCTTCTGTTGCTTTATCATGTGCACTTATTATTTTACCATTATACAGAATTTATTATCTTGTGTTGTATAGTTTCCTTCATGTATGAAAACAATCATACTATGTTTGCTCAGATATACACTTAATAAAAAGTTTTCTCATTTTTTTTAAAAAGATACCTTTTTAGTTATTGATAGACTTTTATTTACATGCAGTGTGAGAATTGAACACAGTGCCTCAGACATGCTACGTAAGCACTCTACCACTGAGCCACAACCCCAACCAATCATTTTTATGCTCTAAGTTACACCTAAGTAACCAACGAGCTAGTAAGAACTTATTTCTTCCAGTTTACTCAAAGCTTATGGTTTCTATCAACAGTGACATTTTATGTCTGTTTTCAACAAGGGTTTTATTAGTTGCTGAATCTAAAATTTTTTGGAAATCTTTTTTTTTTTTTTTTTTTTTTTAAAGAATGCAAAGAATAAATGTCTAAGATTGCACAAAATTTCAAACATTTGGTTCTTTTCCAATCCAGGCAGAGTTCATTTTTTCTGTCATCTAAATGGATCACAATAGGACATATGAAAAATGATGTTTAGTTTAGTGCAAAAGAGATAAAAAGGCTAACAATCTTTATGATTTAATACATGAAAATTGGACAGTATTTTATGTAATTTTTACTAACAAAACAAGAAAAACTGTTGCACTACATTATACAAATAAGTGAACACTAAAGTATGTATTAAAAAACAATCTATCCTGCGACTTTTAATCTGGCAGTCAAGGAGACACTGACCAATGATTATGGTTTGGATGTGAGGTGTTCCCCAAAAGCTCACGTGTGAGATAATGCAAGAGGAGAAATGATTGGGTTTTGAGAGTCTTAACATAATCAGTGAATTAATCCCTGACGGGATTAATTGAAGTGATAGAGTGTGGCTGGAGGAAGTGGGAATTGGGGCCTGGCTATGGGGTATATATTTTGTATCTGGAGAGTGGAGTCTCTCTTTGCTTTCTGATCACCATGATGTAAGCTACTTCCCTCTGCCAGACTCTTCTGCCATGATGTCCTGCCTCACCTTGAGCCCCTAGGAATGGAGCCGGCATTCTAGGGACTAAGACCTCTGAAACTGTGAGCCCCTGAACAAACCTTTTCTCCTCTGCAATTGTGCTGGTTGGGTCATCTAGTCACAGCAGTGAAATAGCTGGCTAAAACACCAATGAAGAAATTCTTTAAGAAGTCAAAGTTTTTTAAGTGCTAGAAATAGGATGGCAGTTTCATAATAGTTAAGCAATTTCAATGTTGAAAACTAGCCCTCTGGATGCTATAAATGTGTCCATCAGCTAATATCCAGTGGACTAACAGCCGTGTTGTTCATTGATTAAAGCAGTGTCTTCAGCCAAATCCAATACATGTACAGTAAATTGAGTCAATTGAACTTCATGATCCTTCCTTGGTGAGTTTCAGATGGTTAACCAGTTGTGGTGTTACACTGTATTCAGACTTAACATCTTTTCTGAGAATATTGGCCATAAGCAGAAAAAACTTATGTTATAATAGGTATTCCAAATATTTAATGCCTTCTGATGCTCAAAATAATCCCCACATCTACTAAGATTTCCTGTGTTACAACTTGTGCCTGACACTACTCTAGCATCTGTGTTCCTCACTCTTTGATGCTCTGTTTATCTTTTTCTTAGAGATCAGTGCCCAGAACAGAACATACCATTCAAATGTGTTCTGAAGGTTTGAGAACATGGAAGTCCACAGGTAAGGGGCAAATTCCTTTATCTTGTTTGCAGGCATGCTAACACCTGGATTCTGGAGTATCTGAAACGTGGTTGGGGTCGTCAGTTGTTTCATTCCAGGACAAAATGTATTCTCCAGTAGAGAGCTAAGAAAATTGCCATTAAAGAGGAGACTTGGATGATGATGGAAATCATGGGCTACACAAGCTGCAGCCAACAGTTTCCCTATTCCTCCTTCCTAGGGCAAGCTCCATAGCTGAGAGCTGTTGAGGTAAACTCCCAGGCACAGGGAGGCCCTGCTCTGTCCACTGTCTGCAGAAAACCCAGCTGGCTGCTCAAGGACTTGAAGCACCAGGATGTGGGCAGCTGCCCCATGAAGACGAGCCTTCCAAGCAAAGTTTGATTTTTTCTTTTAATTATTGAGCAACTTTTATTTTGTATCTATCTATTCTGTGTCCTGTCAGCTCTGACTTGCAACTATAGTGGCCATATGTGAGGAAACATCTAACAATGAGAAAAAGATACATCAAAGAAACTGTTTATACTTTTATTTCCCTATAAAGGCAACATTTTTCTTCAGATTTTCAAACCTGGTAACATTATCAGTATGGTTATTATTGTGAAGGGGTGAAACATAAATATTGTCTCAAAATGTTGGTGAAAATATAAATTTGAAACTGGTGACTGCCTAGTTTTTTCTTACTCAATTTAATGTTTATCAAGAGATAGCCTAGGATTCATCCAGTTACTCTAATTCTACAGATGGAGGTTTATACTCTCTTTGTTCAACTCCTCAAACTAAAGAATTGACTTTCCTGATGCTGATGAAAAGTGAGAGTTTCAGGATATCAGATTGTGGATTCTGGGGGAATCAGTGCTTCACATTTGAGACCAAGCCCAACCCAGTTCTTAAAAATTTATATCTTCCATAATGCGCTTTTTTTGTATTTGAAAAATTGACAGTTTTACAGATAAGAATAAGACATGAGCCAAGAGTGTATCATTCAGAAATAACACTTCATTAAAATTTTCTTTTCTCTCCATGTAATCTACATTTTTAATAACTAGGATCCTCAGGTAGATAGTTTAGTGGTATTTATCCCCCTTCCCCACAGTCCTCGTCATTCACAATGTGCTTTTGCATTTAGTCTCATTTCTGTTTGGGGGAACAGCAGGGAAAACAGCCTTTTTATGATCACTTGAAATTCTGCTGGCGTTTTAATCCCGTGGTTTTGGTTTTACTCCTCCGAGAAGGGAACTTGATTCAGGTCAAACCAGTCAGAGGTCCCCACATCTCTGGTTTTGTTCACGTGACAGAAACAAGGCCAATCAGAAGAGTTGCTTTCCATGCTAGATGAAGGTGGGAGAGGATGGCATTTCCCACTGTGATCCTAAATAAAAGGCCACAAAGTGACAATAATTGACTCTTCCATTTTCTGGAGACGCCTACATAACAACAGAGTTTGTATACAGAGTGGAAAGCGAGGCAGTAAAAACAAGAGTCTAGTGAAGGATTTCACTTTTTCCTGCTGGTGTTCCCCTTGGACTTCCATCCTCCGTGAGTCAATATAGTTCCTCTTCAGTTTAAGGTAATTCATTTGGGATTTCTTTCACTACCAACCAGACACTGCTAGGACTGTGAGATTATGTTAAAAAATCCTTTATGTCTCTGAAATTTCATTCACTATGTGTTTTTATATATCTGAAGACATTTCTTTTCAAACTGTATTGGGTTAAAGATCCTTTTGTGTTTTGACCTAAAATTCCAATTTCTGGACCCAACCACAAAGACTTTGGGTAGTGACTTACCAAGATGAACCAAGGAGTCTACTGCATGTACTCTGCTCTATTTGCCCTCTCATTTGTGCTTAATCCCCATTCCTTCTCCTGCCCCAGGCACCTACACATCTATTTTTCTATATCTCTGTAGTTTGCTTTTGAGTAAGAAGAAGAATGAGTGTGGATTGCTTTAATCTCTATATTAAAAAGTTTTATAACTGAAAATAAGTATCAAAACACAAGAGAGTGCTCAAAAACAGAATTATTTAAGATATAAAATTGCTTTTAAAATTCAGGGTGAAAGAATGGATTTTTCCCCAAATAATTGATACTGGAATTATGTGAAAGCCATGTGGAGAAAGAGAAAAAGGCCCATCTACTTACCATAATGCCAGTTGGATGAAAAGTTTTCTAAAAACCAGTAGAAGTAATATAGCAGAGGATGGATGTAAATATAGCAGAGGATGCATGCACATACTTTGAGATGAGAAAAATTGTGAGAAGCATGACACCAAAGGTGGAATTCATAGATAATGGAGTAAGAAACTTGGGGATCTAGCAAACAGATAGTTGTCCCGGGCAGGGCTGTGTGTCCTCAGGAGGTACAGGCAGCGGGGCCATAGGACCTGTACTCTGCTGGTCCTGCACAGGCTGACCTCTTTCCTCTTCAGCCCAAGAGGCTGCAGAGGCTCCATGTTCTCATTGTGGCAATGTGTGCTGAGTTGTGTGACTGTCACAATGGGATCACTCTGCTGAGGAGATTGCCTGGAGGACTCTGAGGAGGATGTGAAAGCAGGGATAGAAGAATGGGTTGTGAATGTGGACACACCAAGACTGTCCACACTACATCACCACTGCAAATGAGTCCTTATCTTCTGTCCTGTCTTCTATACTCCTGTGCTCCACTTTCCTATTCTCTCCAATTTCCAACGTGTCCCCAGCATCACCCTTTTTTTTTTTTTTTTCTTTTTCAGTGCTGAGGATTGAACCCAGGGCTTTGTGTTTGCCAGGCAAGCACTCTACCAACAGAGCTGTATCCCCAGTCCATCACCCTTTCTTTATCTCCATCATTCTGCAGCTTTTCCTATGCACATACCTATCCAACCTCTAACAGAGACTCTACCCCTCCACTTCAGCACATGTACTCCAGGATCTCTGGATTGTCACTGAATCACCATGTTGCCTCAAGGGAGAACTTGTTTTACACCAAGAGCACAGTAGGTTAAGAAAACCCAAGAGACTGCTTCTGCAATAGCACAGCTGAGCTTCCTTGTTTGTGGGCTGAATTATCACAGCACTCTAATGGCTCAAATGTCATTCTACTGTAGACCATTTTGGTGGTCATTGTGTTCCTTTTGGTCTATTCTCATTGAGTTAAGAAGGCAGCCTGGACTATTAAAAAATATATGAAAAAGTGCTCATCATCTCTAGTAATTAGAGAAATGCAAATTAAAACCACCCTAAAATTTCATCTAACTCCAATTAGAATGGCTATTATCAGGAATACAAGCAATAACAAGTGTTGGCATGGATGTGGGGAAAAAGGCACACTTATACATTGCTGGTGGAGTTGCAAATTGGTGCAGCCACTTTGGAAAGCAGTATGGAGATTCCTCAAAAAACTTGGAATGGATCCACCATTTGACCCAACTATCCCACTCCTTGGTTTATACCCAAAGGTCTTAAAATCAGCAAAATATAGGGATGCAGCCACATCTATATTCATAGCTGCTCAATTTACAATAGCTAGATTGTGGAACCAACCTAGATGCCCTTCAACTGAAGAATGGATAAAGAAACTGTGGTATATATACACAATGGAATATTACTCGGCCATAAAAAAGAATAAAATTATGGCATTTGCTGGTAAATGGGTGGAGTTGGAGAATATCATGCTAAGTGAAATAAGCCAAGTCCAAAACACCAAAGGCCAAATGTTCTCTCTGATCAGTGGATGAGGATACCTAACAGGGGTCGGGGGGCGGGGCATGGGGAAGTGCCAGGAGTTATGGGGAGGATAGAAAAGAATGAAGGAAATATGGATGGTGTGGAGGAAAATGGGACGGGAGAGGATGGGGGCAGGAAAAATAGTAGACTGAGACAGACAGCATTACCCTATGTAAATGTAAGATTATATGAACTGTGTAAATAAAAATAAATAAATAAAAAAAAAAGAAGGCAGCCTGGAGAGAATGGTGGTGGTGGATGTGTACAGTCTAGACTCGGAAGGGAACCTAGATAGGGAGATACTATAGAATCGCAGTTGAGAACAGAGATGCAGAAATTATGGAGAACTGGACTGGAGTCAGAATTCCAACACAACTAATGCCAAGAATTTTTAAGCAACCTCTGTTCACAAAGAGATGCTAATTATAACAACAGTAGCAATAGTAAAAGGCCTTTATCCTAGGGTTGTTTGGATGATGGTGATACGTGTAAAGAGCTTAGCCTAGTGACTGACACATAACTGCTCATTACACTATTCTTGTTGATCATTCTTTTCATTTTAGGGGGACTCTAAATGTATTTCTCTAAGCTGTGCAAACTTGGAGCTTGCTTCAGCTCTTCCCAGGGCAGCTATGGCCAGATATGAGCCAGAAGAGAATGAAAGGCCTAGTTAAGGGCTTTTCCTTCTCCAAGGATGATACAGAGGAGGGGAGTCTCATTTCAGTGCAAGTGCTCAGCTCCTAGGAAAGGATGAGATGCACATGTTCCACGTGGAGAGTGTGTGTGCGCCTCTTCTCTACCTCAGTCCCACTCTCCCACTGCAGTCTGCATTGCCTTTCTCTCTCCATTCAGCTTCCTTTTTTCCTCACTCCATTCCTCAGGCTTTCCTTGTGTCCTTTTCTTCCTCCTTACCTGTCTCTGTTTTCTGTTCTCCTCTGTAGTTCTCCCTCCTTTTACTGTTCCCTTTCCACAATCTCTAGACTCACTATTGACCTCATAAGGTCATTTTTGTCCATAATTATAGATATTTACATAGATTCTGTGTTAGAATCTATTGAAATTCTTTAATTTAATTAAATGTAAATTAATTCAGAGTCATTTTAAAAATGGTCCAAAATTTTAGAGCTTAGAATAGTAATAGAGGGTAGAAAAGTGCCCTTCACAGGAAGCAGAAGCACACACAGTATCATAATGGATCATGTCTCTTTATCTCTTTTATTCTCTGCAGAAAAAATGATAAGGACTCTGGTGACCAAGCATCCACTGCCTCTGCTGCTCCTGCTGCATCTACTACAGCCACTGCATTTTTTCAGTGATTATATGGAATCAATAAAAGCTGCAGAGAGCTTTGAAGAAATGATAGAGGAATTCTATGGTACAGGCCCTCCAAGACCTTTTACCAAAGCAAAATTCGAAAGATTTCATATTGTTGAACCTGGAACACCATTCGATCATCCCGAGTACTGTGATAATCTAATCAAGGAAAGAAACGTTCATTACAAGCTAAGGTGTGTCCTGGAACATTATTTTGTCCCTACAAATTTTAGTGAGCTACAAAGCCTCTGTTCCTCCTCGAGATTAGTACCATGTAAGAATGGAGTTAGGAAATGTAAGAGGAGCAGAAATCTCGTAGATGCAGTGTATTGTAAATTCACAGGAGGAACTACAATGCCAGATTGTCATTACGATGCATTTCAAAGGGAAGGATTTGTCGTTATCACTTGTCAATGGCAAGATGACATCCAACAATTTATTCCTGATAGTATAAATGATATTATCCCGAAGTCCCAACGATAAACCTCCTTAGACTAAGAAGATCATTCTGTCAAAAGTGAGGGTGAAATCATCTGCTCTAGGAAAGGAGAAGATACCTTTCACAATGAGGAAGAACATTCTCTAAAAAGAGAAATAGTGGTATAGGCCTTAATCCCAGGAACTTAGGGGCCTGAGGCAGGAGAGTCACATGTTCAAGTTCAAAGCCAGTTGGAGCAATTTAGCAAGCACCTGCTTCCAAAGAAGAAGGGCTGGGGATGTAGGTCAGTGGTAGAGCACCCCTGGGTTTGATCCTCAATAACCAAAAAATAAAATAAAATAAAATAAATGTCTGAAGATGTCTCCCTTTCCATACTGATCCTTATCAGTCAGTATCTTTGATTCTATTCACTGTCATCATCTCATCATCCATTTCCCTCCCTGCCCCAACACCACTCAAAGGCAACATGGGCCAGGTTCACAGACAGTGCTCTGTCAAGTGGCTCCACACAGGTCACAGAATGTTTGAACAGCTATGACCCTGGAAGCCTGCAGTGAGAGGATGGCCAGCTGGAAGAGGAGCAGGGAATGGTTGCCTATATGTGCTCTAATGGCTTATTCATGTGATTCTCCAATTTAGCAAAAAAAATAAAGTGCTTCAATCTAGTGCTATGGCCCACCTTGCTTATATGGGGTTCTAGTTTTGCAGCTTTCTTCCTGTGTCATGTGCATTGCCTCCAGTGCAGATATTTCAGTTGTCCTGTTCCTTCCACATAACACAATGTATGGGAGAAAAACATTTACATATTTAGGAAAGCAAACACCCCAAAGTGCTATTCGGTTGCCTGATGCTGCTTGTGTGAATTCCCACATTCTTGCTTTATCTGGGACAGTCATCTCCACACAACTGCAAGCAATTCCTCACTCTCTGGCACAGTCAAAATTACCCACAATTCCTTTCCTCACTTTCTGCCGATGTGCCTACATGCTGCCTCAGGTGTGACTCTCAGGATGAAAAAAGATGTCTTTCTGCCCAGTTTAAGGAAAAGCTTTTTCTGACATTCTTCCATCTCTTCACTCTTATTCTCTAAAACGTACTGATAATAGGTTAAGGGGTAGTGACACTGGATGGCAGAGAGCCCATCTGTTCCTCTTGGACATTTTACCCCAATGCAATCTGTGTGTCTAGGTGTTCTTTACCACTATATTTCCATTCACAGCTAGGCTTCTATTTTAGTGATCAGTTGATATAAATGAAGTCTGGAGTCTGTCACTGGAGTCTGTCACTTACCTTTCACTGACCAAGGAACTGTGCACCAGAAAATCATGCTTCTAGACACCTATCGTGACCTAGAGGTCCATGACTTTTTATCGTGATGTCTGAAAAGACGAGGGTGATAACAAGCTTTTATGACCACCCCAAAGCCCAACTATTACATTTAAACTAAAGAATTTTGCATGTGGGCTGTCCTGGTATGTGCTGCAAACCACCAGGCCACATTAACATCATTGATCTTTGGGTTATACAGCACACAAGAGATTTATTTATAAGAGTAAAGTACAGTACAATAACTGAGCATGAAGAGAGTTGTGATGTATCTCCCTCTTTCCAGAACAGGTAATCTTATCCAAATATCTTTTGAGAATAGAATCACGGAAATAATACAAGGATCATTTACACAAATTTCTCCTGTTATTTAATATGCATAAAAATTCAGATATTGACTTCTATCAACTGGATTTTATAGGAGAGCTTCTGCTTTGGTTAGAACTAGTCCCTTCCAAAATTCCAATGTTGCCCCTGTGGTAATAACACATAAGGCTTTACATGGTGATTAGGTAAAGAGAGCTCTTCTCTTGTGGATGGGACAAAGGCCCTTATAAAAGAGGCTTCACCCAGCTTTCAGCTAGCTTGTTCTTCTTTCCCTCCACCACCTGCAGATACCTCAAGGAGTCCTTTCCCAGATTCTGGAGACTTGTCTTAGACTTCCCAGCCTGCAGGACTGTTAAAAATAAATTTCTGTTCTTTATAAACTGTCTCCTATTTTTATAGCAGGTTAATTATGTGAAAAGTATAATTTTCAGCTTCACTGAATAAGATTTCATAACGGCCATGGTCAATTTCCATTAGCATTCCCTCCTAAATAATATTGGATTTCATTATTAAGATGAATATTGTCTATAATCTTATCTCACAATTCATTCTTTATGAAAGAATTCCTTGAAATAATGAAACATTAATTTTAAATCCTGGAGGAAACAGAAAAGAGTTAGAAAAAAATAGATTGTTTTGTTTCCTAGGCAATTAAAACCCAATCACCATATTCTCTTGGAAATTCCTGATGAATGAGGTATTATTGAACAGGTAAAATAAAAGAGAATATAGCCCAATAAGTGGAGAGCATAGTTGCTCCTTTTTTCTCTGTAGCCAAAAATTCTACAATTAAATAAAGGCTAGAATGGAATCAGAGCTAATAACTACACTGTTGTGCTCCTTGGTGAAAAAAACAAAACAAAACAAAACAAAATCCAAAAAAACAAAAACTGAACGACGCCAAATCTGGTCACATTAATTTCCATTCTCACTAAGTATAATTGACTGGGCCAAAAGATGAGGCTGTGTGTTAGAGCAGAGGGGGGATCTCAAGAAACAGAAACTGATAATGGGCCCATTAGCCAAAAGGAAATTTATTGGAAAGATAGCAACAGATTCACAATAGCAAAGAAGGCAGAGGGCAAGGTTCATAAAAGGAGCAGAATAAAGAAGCAAGAACAAGGAATATAACTGCTTCGCTATTGTCATCGGTGCGGCCTTGTTATGAGTGCCTTTCTCCTACAGTTCCTTCAAACCTCAACTCATTACTCGAGAGACATAGTCCATGACTGTGTTATTGTCTGATCACAGGTAGGAACTTCATCTCTCAGACCAGGGTTTGGAAATGAAGAATCTGTTCCTAGGAATTCTTGAAACCAATGCCACCAATACCTCATAACACAAAGGTACATATCAATTCCCCAGAAGGAAATTGAGAGTATTCCTGAAGAAGAATAGTGCCAAAAAGCTCAAAAATAACAAAAGTTCCTTTTAGGCTTAAGTTAAAGCTTTTAGGAACTGTCTGCTTTGAATAATTAATTGGATAGCCATGTTATGAAACAAGGTGTAGACAGGAAATGACATTCTGGAAAGTGACACAAAGATTTTGATCAGGGGCTGGGGCTGCAGCTCAGCGGTATAGCACTTGCCTTGCATGTGTGAGGCTCTGGGTTTGATCCTCAGCACTACATAAAAATAAATAAAATAAAGGCATGTGTCCACCCATGAAATATATATTTAAAAAAAGATTTTAATCAAATGATAATTAACATTAATAATAATATCCATAGTAATAAATATAACTACTACTTTCTGAGTGACATCCATGAATTAACTCCTTAAATCTTCAAAACAAACTTTTACCTAATTTAACTGCTATAATAATATATATGGCACTGGTAATTGAGCTGCATATACTTCTTTGGGTATTAAAAATGTTAAAAATGTTGCTTCTCTTTTCATAATTAGAAGTGATATAACTTGAGCAGGTAGTCATTGACTCATGTCGTAGACTTCTGGAAGCATGGACATTTGATTTGCCCTCCTGAGTTTACGTTTTTACATTGTCTGTATGGTGTTTCAATGCATGTACAAAAGTTCTTTTCTTTTTTGTCCAGCTTTTTAAAGGTATAATTGACAAATAAAATTATACATATTTACAGTGCACGATGTGATGTGTGTGTGTGTATGTATATATACATATATGTGTGTGTGTATTGAAACAACTACTGCTATCAAGACAATTAACCTATCACCTCTCATAGTTCTCATTTTTTGTGTGCAATAAGAACATTTAGTGTCCATCTTTGGGCAATACAGACATTTTAACAATATTAATTAATTCTTCCAATCCATGAACACAGTGTATCTTTTCATTTATCATCTTTAATTTCTTTCATCAATGTCTTATAGTTTTCTATAAGACACATATCTTTAACTTCCTTGTTTTAATTTATTTTTATTTTGTTTTTGATACTATTACAAATGGGATTTTTTCTTAATTTCTTTTTCTAGACAATTCATTGTTAGTGGGTAGAAACACTAGTATCCAAAACAATCTACAGATTCAATGCAATCCTTATCAAAATTTCAAGAGTATTCTTTACAGAAGTGGGAAAAAAATCTAAAATGTGTACAGAAACACAAAATACCTCAAATAGCCAAAACAATATTGATCACAAAGGACAAAGATGGAGGTATTACACTACCTTATTTGAAAATATATCACAAAGCTATAGTAATCAAAATAGTATGATACTGATACTGGCATATAAACAGACATATCAGTCAATACAATAGCTTAGAAAGTTCAGAAATAAACACACAAATCTATGTCAAATTGATTTTGATCTTGACAAAAGTGTCAAGAACTCACATTGGGGAAAGGAGAGTCTCTTTATAAATGGTATTGGGAAAACTGAATATGTGCATCCAGAAGAAAGAATATAGACCCTTATCTCATCCCTTATACTTGAATCAACTCAAAATAGATTATAGTCTTAAACACAAGAAACCATAAAACAATGAAAGAAAACTTGGGATAAATTTCCATAGCGTTTATCTGGGCAAAGATTTCTGGGATATTACCTCAAAAGCACAAGCAACAAAAGCACAAATAGGGGCTGGGGATATAGCTCAGTTGGTAAAGTGCCTGCCTTGCAAGCACAAGGCCATGGGTTCAGTTCCCAGTACTACATAAAGAAAAAAAGAAGCACAAGTAAACAAATGGTTTTTGTATCAAACTAAAAAAACTTCTGTACAATAAAGGAAACAATAGAGTGAAGAAATAAGTCATGATTTGGGAGAAAATATTTGCAAATCATATATATCATAAGGAACTAATATCCAAAAATATCCAAGGAACTCAAACTACTCAATAACAAAAAAAACCAGATAATCTTATTATAAATAGGTGAAGTACTTGAATAGACATTTTTCAAAAGAAAAAACAAATGCTCAACAGGTATGTGAAAAAATGCTTTACATTTCTAATCATCAAAGAAATGCAAATTAAAACTAGGAACTATAACCTCACACCTGCTGGATTAGCATGAAAAGATGAAAGATAAATGTTGGTGCAGCTGTGGAAGGAAATGGAGCCCTTATGCACCATTGATAGTATTGTATATAGGACAGCCATTTTGGAAAACAGCCTATGGTTCCTCAAAAAACTAAAAATAAAAGTATTATTTGTTTGAGCAATTTCACTATTGGGTATATACCTGAAAGAAATTAAATCTGTATGTCAAAAAGTTGTCCACTCTTTCATGTACATTATTCACACTAGTGAAAATATGGAAGCAACCTAAGTGACCATTAGTGAATGAATGGATTTTTTAAAGATGTAATATATATACAATAGAATACTACTCAGCATTAAAAAACAGAAAATTCTGCCATTTGCAACAATATGGTTGAATCTAGAAGATATTATATTAAGTGAAAAAAACCTTCATAGAGAGACAGATACCATGTGATCTCCTTCATAGGTAAAATCTAAATTAAAAAAGAAAAAGAACTCAGAAGTAGAGAGTAGAATAGCAGTTATCAGAGGCTGATTAGAGGTGGATGAGGAAGAGGAAGATTGTCCAAAGGGTACAAAGTTACAGTAAGATAAGGAATTAATTATAGAGTCCAATGCATAGCAAAGTGAGTACAATTAGTAATAATATATTGTGTACTTCGAAATAGCCAAGAGGATTTTCAATGTCCTCCCACAAAGAAATGACAGGATATGCTAATTACCTTGATTTGATCACTCAACAATGCATTTAATTTGATACAGTCCAATTTATTTATATTTATACTGATATATCCATTTGTACTCCATAAATATATGCAATTATTTTATGCCAATTACAGAATAAAACCCTGCCTCCTGGAAAAAATAAAATAAAATAAATAAAATAAAATAAATATCTACTCCTCTAACAATTTTCTATTCAAAATATTTCACTTATTATAATGCCTTCCAGTTTCATCCATGTTGTCACAAAGACAGGATTTTATTATTTTTTAATATTCCATTGTATGTATGTACTATTTTCTATATACCTATTCATCTTCTGATGGACACTTAGGTTGACATCATGTCTCAATTATCGTGAATAATGCTGTCATGAATATGAGAGTGCACGTATTTCTTCAATGTAGTGATTTCATATCCTTTGGATATACTCAGAAGTTGGATTGCTGGATCATGTGGTAGAGTCTTCAAAAATTTTTTGAGGAAATTCCATACTGTTTTACAGAATGGCTTACTGGTTTATATTCCCACCAACAGTAGACAAGGGCATCCTTTTCTACATGTACTCCCCAACACATTAGCTTTTGCCTTTTTGATAATAACTATTGTAACAGGTGTGAGGTAATGTCTCATTGTAGTTCCAATTTGCATTCCTCTAATGATTGATTATGTCAATCATATTTTGCATACTTGTTGGTCATTTGCATTTCTTCTTTGAGAAACCTCTACTCAAGCCCAGTGCACATTTTAAATTCAATTATGTGTTTTCTTACTATGGAATTGTTTGACTTCTTTATGTGTTTTAAGTATTAATTACTTATCAGATATATGGTTTTCAAATATTTTCTCCTATTCAACAAGTTGTTTCTTCACTCTGTTGAGTGCTTCCTTTGCTGTGTAGAAGCTTTTTAATTTGATACAGTCCGATTTATTTTTTCTTTTGTCACCAGTACATTTGGGGTCATATCCCAAAGATCACTGCCTAGAACAATGTCAAGAAGCTTTCCCCCCACAATATCCAAACTATGAAACCAGCCTATGTATCCATCAATAGATGAATAAAGAAAGAAAATGTGGCATATGTACATAATAGAGTTTTATTCAGTCATAAGGAAGAATGAAATTATATCATTTATAGGTAAATGGATGGAACTTGAGTACATTCTCAAGTTAAGCAAAATAAGTCAAACTCAAAGTCAAGAGTCATATGTTTTCTCTTGTATGTGAAAGTAAGACAAGAAAAAGGAAAATAAAGATGTGGGGGGAATCCCATGAAAATCAAAGGGAGATCAGTAGAGGAAAGGGACCAGGAGGAGGGAGCACGGGAAAGGATAATACTGGGGAATGATATTGGCCAAATTATTTTGTTACATTGTATGCATGTGCCTATATGAATATGTAACAACAAATCCCATCATTATATACAACTATAATGTACTAATAGAAAATATGGAATATTTTTAAAGGAAAGAATTTCCCCTATGTTTTCTTCAAGTAGCTTTACAGTTTCAGGTCTGATAGGTGAGTCTTTAATCCATTTGAGTTGCTTTTTTATAAGGTGTGAATATCCTGCATCTGAATATTCATTTTTCCTAATACCATCTGTTGAAATGTCCTTTCACCATTGAATGCTATTGGCACCTTTGTTGAAGATAATTACCAATACAGATATAGATTTATTTCTGGGCTGTTGGTATATATGCCTGTTTTATGCTAGTATCCCACTGTTGGGTTACTAGAGTTTTATTGTCTATTTGTAATTAGGTAGTGTAATTCCTCCAGATTTGTTCTTTTTGGTCAAGATAGCTTTGGCTGTTTGGGAACTTTTAAGATTGATCCTTCTTTCCTTTTCTCTGAAAAATGCCATTGACATTTTGATAAGGATTGTATTGAATCTGTAGATTGCTTTTGGTTGTGTGGCCATTTTAACAATATCAATTACTCCAGTTCATGAACATGGGATATCTTTCATTTATTTATTCTTCCTTAATTTATTACATCAATGTTTTATGGATTTCTTTGTACAGATCTTTCAAATCTTTTGTTAAATTTGCTTAGGTTTTTCTTTTTTGGTACTGGGGATTCAACCCAGGGGCACTCCAGCACTGAGTCACATCCCCAGCCCCATTTTGTATTTTATTTAGAGACAGGGTCTCACTGAGTTGCCTAGGGCCTTGCTAAGCTGCTGAGGCTGGCTTTGAACTTGAGATCCTCCTGCCTCAGCCTCCCAAGTGCTGGGATTACAGGCATGTGCCACCATGCCCAGCTTGTTCTTAATCTTAGAGGAAAAGTTTTCAACTTTTTACTGTTGAGTATGGAGTTAGTGGTTATATATGGCCTTCATATGGTGAGTACATTACTTTTATATCTAAGTTTTTCAGTGTTTTTATAAAAAAATGATGCATTTTGTTAAATGCTTTTTCTGTATAATTGAGGTGATAATACGATTTTTATTCCATTCTTACATTTATGCAGTATATTACATTTGCCAATTTGCATATGTTGAATGTCCTTGCATTCTAAGGATAAATCCAACTTGATTATGATGTATGATCCTTTTAATGTGCTGTTTATTTCACTTTGGGGTGTGTGTGTGTGTGTGTGTGTGTGTGTGCGTGTGTGTTGCTGGGATCAAACCCAGGGCTTTATTTTTCTTATAAGAAACAGAGTCTTACTGTGCTGCCCATACTGGTCTCAAACTTGTGATCCTCCTGCCTCAGCCTCTTGAGTACCTGGGACTACAATCATGCACCACCATGGCTGGCACAGTTTGTTAGTACCTTGTTGAGGGGTTTTGCATCTATGTTCAGCATTTATATTGGCTCATAGTTTTCTTTCCTTGTAATGTCCTTGTCTGGTTTTAGCATCAGGATGATGTTGGCATCATAAAATGAGTTTGTAAACATTTCCTCCTATAAATTTTTTGGAAGAGTTTGAGAAGAATTGGTTTTAGTTATTCTTTAAATATTTGGCAAAATTCACTCAGTAAAGCCATCAGGTCCTGAAGCTTTTCTTTGATAGTGTATTTCTTATTACAATTCAGTCTCCTAACACATTTTTGGATAATTCAGATTTTGTTTCTTTATGATTCAGTCTTGGCAGCTCTCTTACGCATCTTCTGTACATCAAGCAGCCTATATGTGCACTTGGGAAAGCTAGTCCTTTTCTTTCTCCTCAAAGTAAAGGAATCAAGAAACCTATTCCCTTAGAAAAATGACCATTCACTTAAAATTTTACCTGATCCCAGTTAACTGGAGGACATAATGAGTCAATGCACCAATAACTACACAGTAAGGGTTAATTGCTTCTGCTTCTTTGGGGTACAAAATTGAATCATGATTTCTTATGAATTCAGAGCAAATAGGAACTCATTATAGTATTATAACATAAGTAGCCACCAATGTATCCCATTATATTTTCTCCTTATTATATATATTTCAAAGTGTTTCATGTACTCTTTCATTATTGATCATCATAAGCCTGTGTCTCTGACCACCTTTTGACCAAAATTGTCATAGTCACTAACTTGCCCTGGTCACACAACAAAGCAGGGTCAAAAATGGGATCATATAGTTTGTTCAAATATTTCTTTTCTTTTTGTCCCTAAGATGGAAGTTTCTCACAAGCCTGAGACATAAGGAAATTGACATCTAAGAACAACCATATTTTTAAGAAGACAATAAAGAAATGGCTTGTTGCTTACTCATCACATTTTGAGTCATTCTATAATTTGCCTTGAACATGAGAATAAATGCTACAACTCGGTTTTCACAGTTGGAAGATTATAAAAAGCTAGTAAACAATATCAAATTCTCCTTAAGAGATCAAAAGAGATACCTCCAGCTACTTAGAACCTCTGGAGTGTACCTCTAGTCTTAGTAAAAGAAGTAGACTCTATCCAAATAGAGATTTTGACTTTGTTAGCACCTTCTCCATAAGATGTGATTCTGAGACTTGTTATGTTTGCTAGCTACAAATTACAAATTTCAAAAGAAGAAGAACATTCGCAATGACAAGAAGTACATATATGTTTATGTGCTTACTTATCTCTATTTCAAAATATCAAATATTTGAAAATATGCAATTGTCAAAGTAGACTTCATTACCTTACTAAAATATGTTTAGTTTAAGTAGGTATAAGCATCCTACCATTTCGCTCTATGTTCTAATATAGTAGCTCTGGAACACCCCTCCCCCACTATTTTTGGTACTTGGCTTGAACCCAGAGGCACTTTACCACTGAGCTATATTCCCAGTCCTTTTTATTTACTTATTTTAGAACAGGTTCTCTCTAAGTTGCTGAGGCTCTTGCTAAGTTTCGAATCTTGTCCCTGGACTTTCTCCTTCATAGTTGCCATGAGTTGAGAAACTTTCCTCTATCACACCTTTCTGTCATGATGCTTTGCCTCACCTCAGGCCCAGAGCAATGGAGTTGTCTGACCGTGGAATAAACCTCTGCAACCATGAACCCAAAGTAAACTTTTCCTCTTCTAAGTTGCTTTTGTCAGGTATTTTGGTCACATCGATGAAACACTGACTAACACACCTGATGTGGGTGATATAATATTTGATCAGAACTTTCTCAGCTAGACTAGGGACCATTAGCATGCCCTGACTGACTCAGCCTCATTCTGGCTTCCACTGACTGCAGATTCATATGCAGCATGACTGCATCTGACAGTCCAACTCAGCCTCAGCTGCAGGTTTATCTTGTGGCAATCTCCTTCCACTCAACACATAATCGAAGGTACATAGAGACAGAGTGCATCCTGAGAAGCTTCAGTATCTCCTCGGACTATTCATGTTGGGCCACATCATTTGTTTTCATGATAATGTAACCTAAGCATTCCATCCTCAATATCATCCTCAGTTTATCTAATGAAGCACAACATTCCTCAAACTTTAGCCTCACCAGAAATAAATAAAAAGATATGTGAGGCTTGGGAGGCAGCTAGCTCAATTGGTAGAGTGCTTGTCTAGCATGTGTAAGGCCTGGTTTCAAAAATAACAAAATAAAATAAATTATGGCTGAAGGATTTGCTCTTTATTCTTGCTCCCTCCTCACTCTCAGAATCCCTCTGGCCTTGGTTGGAAATGGGACAGGCCTTTCTTTTGTTTGGCCTTGTCAATTCCACTACTTGCACATAGCTATAAGCCTCATGGCCTGGCCATCCTGGGCTTCTCTATGAACTAAATTGAGAGTTATGTTGGGCTTTTTCTGAGACAATAACCTTGATATGGATGATTCTTTTGCTAGGGAAGACTAATCTGGCCAGTTATGATATATAGTAGACATTTTCCATCATTAAACATTACTCTGTGCAAAAATGTTTCAATAAAATATATTTAAAGCAGATAAGATTTAAAGATTGCCATCAACATATTATACTAACAAAGGTGTAGGTAAAATAAAAATATTGCAATCATTCCCAAGTTCTTCTAAGTATGTCATATTACAAAAGTGTTTTTAAAAATCCTAAAAAAGCAAAGACAGCCAATAACAATTGGCATACTTCACTCCTAGTTCTTTATTTATAAATATTATTCTCTACTAAAAGAAATCAGAGATCCATGGAGAAGTGATTAATACAAGGATCAGGGAGGAGAAATGTAAAACAAGCCCACAGCATCTTGTGATGCCAGAAAATAGAAAAGTATGTTTTAAAGGATAAAGGCTCATGGAATTAATATAGGAGCCAATCTGAAGGATAACCTAATGACCAAAGTTGGAACAATTTGAGCACCAAAATAAATAAAAATAACATTAAATGTAAACTCAAAGAATAAAATAAACAAGTAGAAGTCTATCCTAGTATGAATCTTAATTCAGAATAAACTTAATTGCCATAAAACTATACTAACATTTAGGTAGGTAGATAAAGCAGGAAAGGTAGCTTTTTAATACAAAAGAATTTCAATTAATTAATCTACAAAGAAAGAAAAGGGGATCACCATTAGATAAACATTGTAGTAATAATTGCCAAAGCATCCATCAACGAATGCTAAACTTAGTGGGCAAAAGTTGAGGAGGTCAGCATAATCTCAAATTATCTCCCCATAAAATATCTATTAACAATAAAGGAAAAAATAGTGGCTTGCATTGTGGAAAGCTGACAGACACCAACTTTATCAAAATTATGACCAGAAATGAGACTTAACAACATCCAAAATACCTGATACAAGGAGTAGCACACAATATAATTTTTGTGATGTTTCTTTCCAAAGATATGTAACTTCATTCTAATTATGAAAAACATCATTCAATCCAAAATCAAGAGATTTTCAACAAAATAAAAGCCCAGTACTCTTTGAAAGTATCAAGATTATGAAATACATCACAGATTGAGTGAATAAAAAGATAAAATAACTAAGGGCACAGGATCCTGAAAGAGGAAAAGAATGTAAGTGGGATGGCTGGAGAAAGATTATATTGTTATCATTTGACTGGTCAGTCAGTTCATTTTCTGAGTTGTTTGTCTACCATAGATATGTTGGATATCTAAAACTATCAGGAAGATGCAAGCTAGCATCCTTGATGGTAATGGACTGGGGGTTAGGGTAAGAAATAGAGCTCTGTGGGTGAACACCTGAAAGACAAGCCTATAGGTCTGGTTTTGTCTTTTCTTTCCCTTCCTCCCTCCCTCCATAAAATATTACAAATTTGGTCAAATGATCTTCTACAAAAGTGACAAGGTCATATGTTATGGTTTGAATTTGAAATGTTCCCCAAAAGGTCATGTGCTGAAGGCTTGGTTCCCAAGGCAACAGTATTCAGAAAGGGGGCTTTTGGGAGTTGATTATATCATAAAGGCTCTAAACTCATCAATGGATTAGTTCATTGATGGATTTGTAGCTAATGGGTTATTGGGAGATAATGGAAACCTTAGCATTTAGTGGAGTCTAGCCAGAAGAAGTTGGTCTCTGGGGCCATGTCCTCTCTCTCAGTGGTCTTCCTGGCTGCCACAATGTAGGCATATTTGCTCTACTGCATGCTCCCCATCATGATGTTCTGCCTCACCCCAGTCCCAGAAACAACAAAACCAAGTGATAGTGGCCCAAAACCCTTAAAACCATGAGCCAAAATAAATCAGTGGTGAAAAGATGAGAAACACACTGTTCAGTGAAGAAAGTCAGTCTTTTCAACAAACAATGCCAGAAAACTGGATGCAATTGTATTCATACTTAATATCATATTTAAAAAAAGTTAACTCAAAATGGATAAAATATCTAAACATAAGATCTAAAACCATAAAATTCTTAGAAAAGAAACATAGGGAAAATGCTTCATGATATTGGACTTGGCAATTATTACCTGGATATCACACGAAAGAAATGCAGGACTATGGTTTGAATATGGTCTGTCCCCACTGAAACTCATGTTGGAGCTTGGTCCCCAATACAACATAGAGAGGTAGTGAGGAATTTGACATGTCATTAGGTCTTTAACAGACATTAAGGCTGGTCTTGTAGGAGTGAGTTTTTGCTCTAATCTAGTGGATGTGTTTTCACAAACCAGGTTTTTACAAAGCAAGTGTGACTGATGTTTTCTCTCTCCCTTGAGTGTCCACTTGCCCTTCTGTTTTTTCCACCACAAGATGCAACAGCATGTGGCTCTCACCAGAAGCCAAGTTGATGCTGGTGTCACGCTTTTAGACTTTCACCTTCAATCGTCATAAGCCAAAATCAACCTTTTTTCCTTATAAATTACAGTCTCAGGTGTTCTATTGTAGTAACACAAAACAGACTAAGACATCAAACAAAAAAGACAAACTAGACTTTATCAACATTCAAAACTTTTGTGCACCAGAGGACAATATCAACACAGCATAAAGATAACTCACAAAGGGGAAGAACATATTTGAAATCATATATTCATAAGGGACTAACATCCAGAATATATAATGAACTTCAAAAGCTCAAAAACCAAAACCAAAACCAAACCAAAATTCCCAAAACCCTAAAGTAAAAATGGGCAAAGAACTTGAGTAGACATTTCTCCAAAGATATACAAATGGCCAGTAAGAACTAGGGAAATGTTAATCAAAACCACTTCACACATTTTGAGATCGCTATTTAAAACAAACAAAGAAAAATCCTCACAGAAAACAGCAAATATTATGAAATTGGAACTCTCATGCATTTCTGAAGTGAATGTAAAATCATGTAGCCACTGTGGAAAACAATATGGTAGTTCTTCAAAAAATTAAACACAGAGGAGAGAAGAGCTGAATGAACTGAAAAATCAACAACTCTTTTCAGATTGTAAGAGAAGTAAGATTACAGGGGAAAGTGCTGCCCTAAAATTGGAGAGAAGGATGGGGGATGTAGCAAATCACAATGTACCAAAGCAGAAAAATTCCTCAGGACCCAGAGCTGGGGTTGAAAAACTTGAACTGTAATTAACAAATTGTTAGAAGAGTGCAGACAAGTCTGAGAGTTAAAAACTCCAGTTAAAATCCCAGTTATAGGGTGGGTTTCACAAATTTGTGAATTTTACCTCCAGAGTTCAAACAGGTTCTCACAAAAATTATCAGCAAAAACTCCCCTTGTGTTTCCAGAAGGGGAGGGGAAAAGGACCCATTTGAAATCTGCCACTTTGTTCTTTGTAGAAACTGGTTAACCAGAGCCTAATCTGCTGGGATTTTTATCAGAGCCCAACTGACCTGGGAAAAAGAAAATAATCAAATCAACTCCCCTCTACTCACACTGCCCCACAGAAGCAGAGAGAAAAAAATGGGGAACTTTTCTGAATTCAAAATCCAGAGGCATAAACTCACTAAAGCACTGAGACCTAACAGGACTATATAACACTCACCTTCTCCCAGACTTTGCTACCACACTACTCAAGGCCTATTTACAGGAGGTCCTTTTACCCAGTGCCACATGCCCAGCTATCAAGAAAGAATTACAAGGTATACTAAAAGGAAAAAAAAACCAGTCAGTTTAAAGAGTCTGAGTAAGCATCAGAACCAGACAAGGCAAGCATGATAGAATTATCAGATAGGGAAATTAAAATAACTGATTAATAAGCAAAGGGCTCTGGTGTACAACATACACATGGAGCAAGAACAGATGGGAACTGTAAGCAGAGAGAGGAAAATCCTAAGAAAAGGACAAAAGGAATTTTAAGATTAAAAGTCCTGTATCAGAAATGAAGAGTGCCTATGATGAGCTTATTATAGATTGAAGACTACTGAAGAAACAGTCCCCCAGCTTGAGGATATCTCAATAGATCCCTCCGAATTGAAAATCAAAAGTAACAAGAACTGGAAAAACACACCAGGACAGAATATTCAAGAACTATGGGACAACTACAAAACATAACTGCAAGGAACAGAAATGCCATAAAGAGAAGACAGGAAGAAAAGAAGGAACTGAAACAATGAAGATTTCCCCAAGTAAATGTGAGACACCAAACCACAGATCTGGAACCCCAAGAAGGATAAATGTCCATGAAAACTATACATAGGTATATCATTTTCAAATTATTAAAATTAAAGATTAAAAAAATATCCTGAAAGAAATCAGAGGAAAAAAAGAATCACTATACCCATAGAGAGCAAAGATAGGAATTAGAAGTGAAAGCATGCAAACAAAAAGAGTGGAGTGAAACATATAAAATATTGAGGGGAAGCAGGAGGATTGCTTGAGTCCAGGAGTTCAAGACACACCTGGACAACATAACAAAATGCTGTTAAAAAAATTTTTTTTTAAAGCAGGAGGATATAAATAACAGAATTCTTCCACCCTGCAAAATTAATCTTCAAAAGTGAAGCAGAGGGCTGGGGTATAGCTCAGTGGTAGAGCATTGACTAGAATGTGTGAGGTCCTGGGTTCAATCTCTAGCAGTAGGAAAAAAAAATAAAGGAAGAAAAAATAAAAAGAAATGTGAAGGAGAGCTGGCATGGTGGTACATACCTGTAATCCCAGCTATTCAGGAGACTAAGATAGGAGGATCGCAAGTTCAAGGGCAGACTAAGGTCTTAGTGGGACCTTTTCTCAAAATTAAAAATAAAAGAGCTGAGGGGAAAAAAAAAGGAAGAGAGAAAAAGCAAAAGAAAATCTAACTGGGCACAGTGGCACATGCCTGTAGTTTCAAGTCAGGATTGCCTGAGCCCAGGAGTTCAACACACATCTGGACAACATAGCAAGATGGTGTTAAGAAAATAATTTTTTTAAGTGAAGGAAATATAAAGACTTTCCTAGACAAACAAAAATGGAGGGAATCTTTTGCCAGTTGACTTGACTTCTAAGAAATATTAAAATAAGTTATTTAGAAAGAAGGAAAATAGCTCAGGTCAGAAATGTAGATCAACACAAAGAAAGAACATCAAAAAATGAATAAGTAAAAATAAATAAAAACTTTCTATATTCTTAATTGATCTAATGGCTAATAGTTTGTTCAAAATAATAGTATAAACTATGCATTCAAATGCGCACACATTTTGGTATGCTACATATAAGTGAAATGAATGATAGCAATGATGCATGGAGTATGAGGAGTAGGATTACTTTGTTATAAGGTATTCACAGTATCCGTGAGGCAGAATAGTGTTAATTGAAAGTATTTGGGTGAGTTGCAAAGCTGTATTGCAAACTGTGACAAACACTATAAAAATAAGGATAATTGATAAGCTAATAAGGAAGAGAAAACAGAATCATAAAAAATGCTCAATTATAAAAGAACGAAAGGCAAGTATAGGAAAGTAAGAACCATGACAGCAAACAGAAAAGAGTAACAAACGTGGAAAATATTAATTTAACTATATCAATAATTATTTTTGAATGTCAAAGGTCTAACTGCACTAGTTAATGCACTTGTGTATGGATGAGTTTGCTGAATAGTTAGATGTTCCATGGTCATTCATAAGAAAATGCAATCTTATGAAGATACCTATTTTTCCCAACTTAATATACTGATTCAATGCCATCACAATAAAAATTCCAAAAAGTTTTTTCATAGATATTGAAAAACTGATTCTAAAGTTTATATAGGGAAGCAAAAGCCCTCCCTTCCTCAGCCTCCAAGGTAGCTGGAATTACAGGTATGAACCATTGCACCTGGCTCATTTCACTTTGTTAGTGTGAGAACCAGCAGAGAAAATAGAAGGGGTTGGTTCCCCATGCTCTTGAGGAGAGGAGAGAGAACTACAGTTCATAAAAAGGATACCTTTAAAAATAGCTAGGTTAAATACAATATGATTGACTCTCTAAAGGATTTTAAAAGAATATACTCTTGGAGATAACCTCTCAACTAGGATATAAAATCACAAGGGCTTATTGGATTCTGCAGTTAATATCTAACCTTAGAAGGTTGTAATCCATTCATGCCTCCATCTATTGTGATTATCAGTCAAGTATACAGTGCTAGATGGGGATCCAGAGTGACAAATGAGGGTCAATTAATTATTGAAAGGTAGATCTTACTTTTTATTTTACCAGCATTATTAGAAAATACACTAGAATAATTTTTTAACTAATGAATTGTAATTTTGTTTCTTCCCCAATTGGAGAGGATTTTTTCCTCTTCCTCAATATATAGTACACTGCTCTGTATTTTATTTGAACTTAGAATTTTGAGAATGGCAGTGGTGTGCCGACTGAGATTATGAGGGGTGGCTCACCATTCCAAGGCATCATAAGCATCCACTTTGACCCTACTTGAACACATGTTCATTCATTTATTCAACAAGCACTGATTTAGTGTTTATATATGTCAGTCGCATTGCCAGCCATTGTGCTTATAAGGTGAAATATGGCTCCTTTATAACTAAATCCTAAAATCATAGTTCAGATTCAGGCAGACACAAATTACTGTATGACAGTGTTTGGAAGGATACCAGTTAAGTGAGAATTGCTGAAGTGTGAAGATTCTGAATGCCAGAAGAAAAATGAAAGGTGGAGCAAAGAGACAAGAATGGAATTACACTATCATCCATCTCCCCACCCCACACTCTATATATTCACTAATAACACATTCCTGGCCTGTTTGAACAGAGTTTGAGTTTTATGGGGAGAAGAGTTTTAAGTAGAATATGAGAAAGATATTTTATGAGAGATGTTAAAAGACAGAAAAAGAAGCAATACTGTTTTGGTTTTCAAAGGATAAGGGATAACACAGAGCAAGAAAGGTCTAATCTCTCCCCTTTTCAAAGAAAATCACATATCTCAAAGGATTCCACCTACTCAGTTTGGGCACTATTGGTAGGAATTACATTTTGGTATAAATGTCACTGTTTTCACAGAGGCACCGGCAGCCATGATATTGATCAGGCTCCTACAAAGGTCTTCATGAGTAAAAAATGTCATCCAGAAGGGCTGGAGAAGAAGAAGAGTATCAAAGACACCATCTATTGTACCTGCTCTACTTATCTGGGAGAACTTTGAGAGTTCCTCTGAAAAGTTCTGCACACGACAGATATGAGAGGGTAAGATTTTTAAAGAAATTTGGAGGGGTTGGGGTTGTGGCTCAGTGCTAGAGCACTTGCCTTGAATGTGTGAGGCACATTCGAATGTTCAATTCTCAGCACCATATATAAAGAAATTAATAAAAAAATAAAGGCCTATCAACATCTAAAAAATATTTTAAAAAAAGAAATTTGGAGGGCATATGATAGACATTGCCATTTCCCTCCATATCTGTAATCACTTTCTCCCTGTGGGTTGTAATAGGATTCTCCAGTTTTTCCTCAGCTCATGAGGAAATATTTCCCAGTTTTCTTTTCAAGTAAAATTGGCCTGGTCACTAAATTCTAGGCAACAGTATATGTACAGAAAATAAGATGAGTAAAACTGGCTGGGGGTGCTGGCATACGCCTGTAATCCTAGCTGCTCTAAGAAAGCTGAGGCAGGAGCATGCAGAGCTCAAAGTCAGTCTCAGCAAAAGTGAGCACTAAACAACTCAGTGAGACCCTGTCTCTAAATAAAATACAAAATAGGGCTGGGGATGTGGTTCAGTGGTGGAGTGCCCCTGAGTTCAATCCCTGGTAGCCACGCCCCCCACAAACACCCCAAATGAGTAAAACTTCTGGGAATCCTTGAAGGGAAAGAAAATGCCCACACTGGATGGCTGAAGCTAGGATAGCCATCTTGGATGCGTATGTGGAGGCCACGTGGTAGGTTTGGCATAGCAACTAGAAAGAGCCTAGATAGCTAACAGTGGAGCACCACACCAGATCTGAACTGACCATCCTTGGACTTTAGAAAAAGAAAATGCAAAAGAGAAATTAACACCTATCTTGTTTAAACTACAGCTATGTGAAGTTTTGATCACTGCCAACAGGTACAGGAATTAAGGTGAGATGTGGGTGGTTACTATTAAAGTGATACCATCAGTAACCCCATATTGCTGAAGATTAGGTTACCCAGGTGGACTCAATGAATTTCTCATATTGTGTTTGATGGTGTAATCATAAAAACAGAAGCATGCCTGTAATCCCAGCACTTGGGAGGCTGAGTCAGGAGGATCACGAGTTCAAAGCCAGCCTCAGCAACTTAGTGAGGCCCTGAGCCACTCAGTGAGACCCTGTCTCTAAATGAAATACAAAATAGGTCTGGGGATGTGGCTCAGTGGCCAAGTGTCCCTGAGTTCAATCCCTGGTTCAAGAAAAAAAAAAAAAAAAAAAAAAAAAAAAACCCAGAAGCACACAACTGAGGCTACATTAGAGAAATTGTGAATTATTTTCCTAATTACTGTCTGACCCATACTCTTTACCTCAAATACTTTGGCATAAGAGGAGAACAACAAAAATTCAAATAAAAGGATCAGAAGAAACAACTCTTAGATTGGATGTTACAGTTTGGGAAGACATACTTATGACATTTAGGATCCTGGAGGACCACAGAGATTCATTGTGCTTCATTAGGCTCACATGATTCTTCTTAGTACTTAGACCATTAGAGCAAAAGTGAGGCTCTTTGATCATCCTTTTGCCTGTCGTGAGCCCCAAGCTAAGACCCAAACTGAGATTACTAGAGCTCTGTGTCCTCCATATTAATCTTATCATTTATAGCCACAGGTCACAGGAAAGTTTGTGACATACCAGAATTTCAATCAGGTATCTACTGAATTTGTGAGTTGAATAACAAAATTTGCAAGTTAAGTTTAAAAGCTTAAGGAAGACCAATGAGTTTGAAAGTTTTTATTTTAGCCAATTTAATTCTCATCTTCAAAACCAGAATAAACTTCTGAATAGATTTTCTAGAAAAACTATTTTGAGTGCACTAAATATCATCAACCCTTCTGTTCTGCACACTCTATTCTTCAATAACCTGGTAACATCAACATGTTCTCAATTTTTGCTCAGCACTTAATGCATGGAAAAATCTTCATGATGCTAAGCCCAGAGATTGCCCTGGGTCTTCGTTTCACTCTGAAGACCCAAAAGGCTTAGAGTAATGACCCTGTACCTTACTGGCAAACCTAGGGAAACCCTGGGGCACTGCTTGGGCTTGATCAAAGGCAAGTTGATGGGATTAAAAATGACATAGGAGATGTGGAACATTTTGATATGTACTGTCCATGCACATATTGACCTTTCGTTCCTCATTATCTAAGTGGGAGCAGGTACTGATTTCTTTCTTATTTCAAACAGTAATGGCAAAAAGAAGAAGAAGAAGGAGGAGGAGGAGGAGGAGGAGGAGGAGGAGGAGGAGGAGGAGGAGGAGGAGGAGAAGAAAAAGAAAACCATGAAAGCAACTTGTCCAGGCTTCATTGGCCTGTAAGTATAAAATAAGGCCGCACTTCCATTAAAAAACAAATGTTGAATTCTTCAAATGTGCATATACTGGAATGTAGTCTCCCTTTCAGATCTGAGGGTAACTTCGGAATCTCCTTGGAGTGCTGACTTCATGCATTCTCACAGCTCCTTCCAGTTTGTCCAGCTGCTCTTTCCTCCAGGAGTCATGTCCATTGACCATCCTGTCAGAGGATGTCACAAGCCTTACCCCATACTGGGGAAGCTGCTTTCAACACTGCCTCAGCTTCAGAGGAGATGGCACTACCATATCCCATGTACTTTTAGTCCCAAGATTACACTGTGTCCATCTTTTGATTACCCAGATCAGAACTGTGACCAGGTTGAAATGTCTTCAAATTAAATTTTTAAAAAATTAAAATTAAAAAAATAAAATTAAAAATTTCAAATGACACTAAAATAAGTTTAAGCTGACATCCTTGTATAAACCTCTTGTTTGGGGGAATATTTCTGAATGATAGATTCCTTAGAAGTAAACAGTTTAAATGAGTGATTTATGATAGTCACTAAAATGTACATTTAGCCAGACGTAGTGGCGCACATCTGTAATCCCAGCTACTCAAGAACTTAAGGCAGGAGCATGGCAAGTTCAAGTCCAGCCTGGACTGCTTAGTGAGATCTTTTCTCAAAATAAAATTAAAAATGACTGGGGATGCTCAGTGGTAGCACACTTGCCTAGCATGTGCAAGACTCTAGGTTGAAGCCCTAGCTCTGCCCTCCCAAAAAAATTGTTTTGTGCACTTTTCTATAACTGTATTATACTTTAATTTTAATATTTTAGATTTTTTCTAGAATAAAAGAAAATTTCTATTTTAAAACAGGATGAACATGGACAAATTGTCTTCCCCAAACCTGTATCAGTATATATTCTAACAGAGATTTTCTCTAAATCCTTCAAACACATTCGTCAAATATATCTTGTTCCATTCAAGTAGATAAAACATTATTAACTGCTTATTGATGAGGTTAAACATCTCACATATTTACTAGCAATTTCTTTAATGAATTTCCCATTCATATCTTCTGCATATCTTTATGCATTTATTGACTTAGGAGCACTTTATGTACAGTGGAGAGTAATCTTCTGGTATGTGTTACAAATATTTTTCTGATTTGGATATTTATTTTGAAAAATTTTTATATGCTTTATCATCCAGAGGTCTTAAAAGTTATGTGCCAAATTACAACCAATGTTATGCCTATCTTTTAACATTATAAATACTTTTTCCTAATTTTCTGCTTCTTTTTACAATATGATATTTAAATTTATTGTATTTAAAATATTTAAGTAATATGAAATCATTTTTAACTTTTGATGTGAAGTAGAAATTCAACTCTACTGACTTTCAGAATACAGCCTAATTGTTCTCCACTTGTTTGACATTCTACTATTTAAAATTCTGGTCTGGTGGAATAGGTTGTGTCATACCAAGCCATTTACTAAAATAACTGGAATTGCTAAGGTATCAGAGAGTGCCATGGTAATAATGAATTGTGAGACCAACCTTCAGGAAAGAAAAGTCAGGTTTTGGGGGTCACCCCTGCCATATAACAAGACAACACCAATTTCAAAAGTGGCATTATGAGAAACTGAGAAGAGCTTTACTCAGAATCAAAGGGCTAAGGAAACAAAAATCAAAGTTTAAAAATCTAAGAATGAGGAAACGTTTGATAATATGTAGATATCACTGATAACATCTCAGCTTTGGATTAACCTGAGGAGTAAGAATGAACCAGAAATGGATCTACCTTCACAGAGACCAATGCAACCTTGAAACATTTAAAATTCTGATGAATAAGTTTAATTATGGTCTAAGTACCTCTTCCTGCAAGAAGCAAAAGGAAAACCTCCTAGAGGAAAATAACATCTTTTAGAGACTCACAGTATCTTTATAATTTGTCACATATCGTATTCAACAAACTTTAAAATCATCAAAGATACAAGAAGGAAAGTCATGAAGGAAAATGAAGAACAAAACTGATAGTGAAAACGAGGAGATGTCCATGTAATCCAGGAAACAAAGTTATTAGACAAGAATTTTTAAATGACTGCTATGCTCAAATACCTGAGAGACCAGTGTCACAGTCTAGTTATGGCACTACAAGATGACCTCTGAGATGCCTACTGTTGTACATGCCCAGCATCATCTCCTCCCCTTCAGCATAGGAAGGTTTGTAAATAAGCGATAGTCACTTCAAGATCATGATATGCTCTATGGAACAGTCAATGTTAAGAAAAGAATTACCCTTGGTGGGTCTAATGCAATCAAGAAGGCTGGGTTCTGCTGAAAAAAATAGACTGAAGTGTGGGAGGGAATTGATGTGGTAGGTTCTCCATTGGTGGCTTTAAAGATGGAGGGGCAACATGGCAGACTGCTGAGTGACCCCAGCCCACAGTCAAATAAAAACAAGGAATTCAGCCCCCAGCCAAGAGAAATTTGTTTCTGCCAACAACCTGGGTGATCTTGGAAGTGAATTCTACCCCAAGGTCTCCAGATAAGAATGAAGCCCAGCTGACACCTGGAGGGTGAGTTAGTTGACAGAGAACCCAGTTGAACTGTACCCAAAATTCAGATACACAGAACCTTAAGATAATAAATATGTGCTGTTTTAAGTCACTGAATTTTTGGTAACTTATAATATAGATTTTGGCAGGCAACATGAAGCCATGCCAAGGAAACATATGGTATATCAGAACTAAAAACTACAACTGAAATAAAAAACTCAGTGTGTAGGTTTTAAAACAGATGCAACTGAGAAAAAAAATAGGAGTTTGGGAAATTGATAAGATTATAACATTGAGTACAAATATACAAAAGTACAATATACAAAAGGATGAAAAATGCAAAGTACAAATATACAAAAGGATGAAAAATGCAGAGGAAAGAACCCACACATTGACATAATTTGGCCAACTTCATTCCACTATTCCTCCCCTTTCACATTGCTCTTCCCTCCCTCAATCTTTTTCGTCTAGTCCATTGCTCTCCCTTCTATTTTCATAAGACCCTATCCCTTTTTTAAAATTCCTTATTCCTCTTTAATCTCTGCATATGAGAAAGAACAGTCAACATTTGACTTCTGAGTCTGTCTTATTTCACTCAGCATGATGTTCTCCAGTTCTATCCATTTACAGCAAATGACATGATTTTATTCTTCTTTATGATTGCGTAAAACTCCATTATTAGTTGTCTGTTGAGGGACACCTAGGCTGGTTCCATAACTTGACTATTGTGAATTGCACTGCTATAAACATTGGTATGCATTTATAATTATGGCATGTTGATTTTAGTTCTTTTGGATAAATACCAAGGATTGAGATAACTGGGTCATATTGCAGGTCCATTTCTAGTCTTTTAAGGAATCTCCACACTACTTCTCAAAGTAGTTGTATTAGTTTGAAGTGTCATCAGTGCATGAGTGTACCTTTTCCCCCACATCCTCACCAGCATTTATTGTTATTTGTATTTTTGATGATTGCCATTCTAATGAGTTGAGATGAAATCTCAGATTTGCATTTTCCTGATTGCTAGGATATTGAATATTTTTTCATATATTTGTCCATCACTTAAATTTTTTCTTTTGAGAAGTGTATGTTCAATTCATTTGCCCATTTATTGATTGGGTTATTAGTGTTTTGGTGTTGTCTTTAGAGATCTCTATATATTCTAGATATTAATCCCTTGTTGGAAGAGTAGCTGACAAATCTTTTCTCCCATTCTGTAGGCTCCCTCTTCACTCTCTTGTTTCCTTTTGCTGTGCAAAAGCTTGTAAAATTTAATGCCATCCAAGTTAGCAATTCTTGGTTTTGTTTTTTGAGTTTTAGGAATCTCATTAAGGACATTGGTGCCTATGTCAATATGTTGGAATGTTGACCGTATGTTTTATTCTAGCAGTGGCAGTGTTTCTGATCTAATTCCTAGGAGTTTGACCCACTTTGAGTTGATTTTTGTGCAGGGTGAGATATAGAGGTCTAGTTTCATTTTTCTACATATGGAGATCCAGATTTCCCAGCACTATTTGTTAAAAATGCTATTTTTCTCCAATGTCTGCTTTTGACACCTTTGTCAAGATCAGATGACTGTATCTGTGTGTGGATTCTAGTCCTTTGGTCTTCATGTCTGTTTTTATGCCAGGGCCATGCTGTTTTTGTTACTATTTGAACTTTAATGTAATTTCAGATCAGTTATTGTGATACCCCCAACATCACTCTAATTGCTCAGGATTGCTTTGGCCATTCCAGTTCTTTAATTCTTCCATATGAATTTTAGAAGTGTTTTTTCTAGTTCTAGGAACATGCATTGGAGATTGAATTTATATATTGCTTTTGATAGTATGGCCATTTTGACAATATTAATTCTGCCTATCCAAGAGCATGGTAGGTCTTTCCATCTTCTAAGCTCTTCTTCAATTTCTTTTTTCAGTGTTCTATAATTTTCACTGTAGAGGTCTTTCACTTCCTTGGTTAGATTTATTCCCCCTTGGTTTGTTGTTTGTTTGTTTGGGGTTTTTTTGTTTGTTTCTTTTGGGGATTTTATAAATGGAATTGTTTTTCTGATTTCTTTCTCAGAAGATTCATTATTGAAGTATAGAAATGCTATTGATTTTTATATGTTGATCTTGTATTCTGCTACTTTCATGAATTTGTCAGCTCTAGAAGTCTTGTGGACGAGAATTTTGGGCTTCTACATATAGAATGATGTCATCGGCAAACAAAGATCATTTGACTTCTCTTCCTATTTGCATCCCTTTAATTTCTCTCTGTTGGCTGTCTGCTCTAAGAGTTTCAAGAACTATATTGAATAGGAGTGGTGAGGGTGTACATCCTTACCTTGTTCCTGATTTTAGAGGAAATGTTTAGAGGAAATGTTTTCAGTTGTTCTCCATCCAGTATGGTATTTTCTGGGTTTTTTGGAAGACTATTTCTGCATCTATTGATAAGAGCATGTGATTTCTGTCCTTAATTCTATTTATGCAAAGAAGTACACTTATTGATTTACGTATGTTGAACTAACCTTGCATACCTTGAATGAAACCGTTTATTGTGGTGTACAATCATCTTAATGTTTTTGAATGTGGATTGCTAGCATTTTATTAGGAGTCTTCGTGTCTGTGGTAATCAGGGACATTGGTCTGTAGTTTTCTTTCCATGTCTTTATCTGCTTTTGGTATCAGGGTTATACTGGCTTAATAGAATAAATTTAGTAGCAGTCCTTCCATTTATATTTCATGGAATAATTTGAGGAGCATTGGCATTACTTCTTCTTTTCAGGACTGGTAGAACTCAGCTGAGAATCCATCTGGTCCTGAGCTTTTTTTGTTGAGGGACTTTTTTATTATTATTATTATTATTATTATTATTACTACTACTACTATAATCTTGTTGCTTGACGCCAG
The DNA here is from genome assembly GCA_020662805.1 of Glaucomys volans. Classification (NCBI taxonomy): domain Eukaryota; kingdom Metazoa; phylum Chordata; class Mammalia; order Rodentia; family Sciuridae; genus Glaucomys; species Glaucomys volans. Next base: position 112,120 of record JAJEJO010003559.1, read on the forward strand.
TCTGTTTAGGTTTTCTATATCTCTGGTTCAATTTGAGTAAGTCATATGTGCCTAGAAATTTCTTAATATCCTCTAGATTTTCTAATTTATTGGCATGTACATTTTCAAAATAGTTTCTAATGATCCTCTGGATTTCAGTAATACATGTGTTGATATCTCCTTTTTCATCTCTAATTTTGTTGAATTGGGTCTTTTTTCTTTTTCTTTTGGCTAGTTTGGCTAAGTATTTATCAATCTTGTTTATTTTTTCAAAGAACCAACTCTGTTATATTGATATTTTTATTGCTTTTTTATCCTCAATTTCATTTCTTTTGGCTCTAATCTTAAATCATTTCCTATCTTACATTGGTTTTAGAATTTGTTTTTACTATTCTAGGGCCTTGAGATGTAACATTCAATTATTTGAGTGTTTTTTTTATGTAGATTCTACAAGTAAAATTTAAAAACCATCTCAAAGAATACAGAAAAATCGTCAAAATTAACATTCGTTTGTCCTATAAATAACTATAAAACTAGAAATAGAAGAGAATTTTCTCAATCTGATAAGGAACATCCACAACAATATCTACAATGAATGCTTCCCTAGTATTGAGATTAAGGTCAGGATGCCCACTTACCACTTCTATTCCCATTGTACTGTAGATCTAGCTGCTGCCATCTGGCATTATTTTAAAGACATGAAGTTTATAAAGGAATAATTTTATAGATGACATGATTATTTATGTAGAAAATTCTCAGAAACTTATCCATGAGGAGACTAATATAAATAGTTTCCCTTGAAGTTATAAAATAACTGCCAGCTGGACCAGCATAACGTGACTCCTTATTTATATCTAGTTAGATAGAAATGGGCTTCTTACAGCCTTTTCTTAGGAATGAGGGATCTTCTTGTCCAAAAACTTTTTTCAACCTTCTTCTATATCTCTTTGCCCCAAATTTGCTTAGGCATTCCTATCCCTGAACCAATTATTAAAGATGATGAAAGATTACCATGATTGTCTTAGATTAATAAGCAGAAAATAAAAATTGAGAAGTCATTACTATGCCCTCTACTTCTTTTAGTTTTATATCTTTTCCTCATCAAGGATTCAAAAACCTCAGTGCTAAGAATAAGTCAGAATGTTGTTATAATTATCATCTATTAAGTACTTCATGGTTATTGTTGGGTAGTTCTATCGTCTGAATCTCATGCTATAGTCCAAAATTCATATATTGGAACCTAATACTTAATGTGATGGTATTAAGGGTGGTGCCTTTAGAAGGCTTCATTGTCTTGAATGAATTAGTACTGTTTGACCCTGTTCCCTGCTTCTCCCATATAAGGACCCAGAGAGAAGGCACCATCTCTGAAGCAGAGAGCAACCTTCACCAGACACCAAATCTGCTGGCTTGGACTTTGCTGTCTTCAAAACTGTGAGTAATGAATTTCTATTGTTTATAAATTACCCAATCTGAGGTATTTCATTATAGCAGTCAGAACACACTAAAAAGATAATTTTATTTTATTGTATCACTCAGTTAAAAAAAAGGCATTATTACTCCTTTCTCACAATTTGAGGAAACTGCTATCAGAAGGTTTAAATAACTTGCTAAAGGTTACACAAAAATGTCAGAAATAGAGTTAACTATATATGCCTAATTCTATAGCACAGTCTTTTCAATCTGTAATCTAAGATACAAAGAATAGAATTCAGCACTACTTAATCACTTCAGAATCCTTAATACCAAATTTTAGAAGCATTTGAGAAATAATAAAGTTAACTGAGAAATCGACCATACTTGCATGTTCCCCTTCATCTTCTGTTTTTTTTCCTTACATACTAACTCTAGCTTCTTTGTCTTAGGCCAATATCAGTCATCACCTCTCTGGCCTTCACTCTGTCTCCATACACTTCTCTCCCCTTGATTTCATTTATTTTCTTCCTATTTCTCTCAGGTTTGTGAAAACCTATATAATTAAGTATGAATATTACTATCCTGATAATTGATAATTGTTGTCTTAGAAAGGAAATTCTTTTGTAGCCAGGCGCGGTGGCACATACCTGTAATCCCAGTGACTCGGGAGGCTGAGGCAGGAGGATTGTGAGTTCAAAGCCAGCCTCAGCAACTTAGCGAGGCCCTAAGCAACTCAGTGAGACCCTGTCTCTAAATAAAATACAAAATAGGGCTGGGATGTGGCTCAGTGGTTAAGTGCCCCTGGGTTCAATCCCCGGTTCCAAAAAACAAAAAAACAAAAAAAAAGAAAGAAAGGAAATTCTTTTGGGAAAACAGAATCATAAACTGCTTACACAGCAGGTAAGATCTTAAGGCCATACATGTCACAGGAGGCTGAGTAATAAATACATGACTTGAAGATCCAGGAATCAAGGAATTTGTTTCGCTCTGAAGGGGAAGGGACAATACAGAGGGAGAAAGTTTGCAGTTCTGATGTGCATGAGCCAGCAAGAAGATGTGTGATTGTGACCTGTACAGGATAAAGGACCAGCAAATTGATGAGGGTACAGGTCAATGACATTTAAAAGAACATTGATGTAACCTGGGTAAAATAACAGCTTTACTTGTCACATAAACCTCCATTTACTCTTTAACTTCCAAGTCTACTCTTGAAGGCTGTTCCTGAGTTTGGGTGTGTATGGTGGAGGTGAGGGTGAAAACAGGAGAGACAGAGTTAGAAAAGAAGCTGGGTTTCAGGAATGGTTCAACATCAGGCATCACATGCAAAAAGCAGAGCAGCTCATGAGATGGAAGCCTCACTAGAAGTTTACAGAAATGTAAGAGAAAGGTTGTGGACTTCTTTCATAAGAAAAGTAACAGACATCAGAGATAAACTTACTATTATATAAATGTCCTGGGAGGGCCTGAAGGACATCCAAATTACACCTATTATCCAAGTTTTGGGCTTAAATATACAGAAGGATGCAAGAAGGATGCAGCACCATCACCCTCAGCACTGGCCTTAATGTCCACCCCGAAGAGACTAAAGATCTGCACATGGCCCAGGATTGGAGCTCTGAGAAACAGGCTTTTTGAGGGCAGTATGGGAGACTTTTCCAATCATGTATTATCCTAGTAATCTCACAACTTTATGCTGTGAACAGATACTCTGAACAATGACCAAAGAGTACCATGGTGCTCCCACTGCCTCAACTACCTCAAGGGTTGGCCTTAAAGAACCCATGTGTACAGGTTCTGCTCTATAGTACCTTATTTACGGAGTGAAAGGAGGCTCCCAGTGAGTTCTTCTGCCATGACTGTCATGGGCTTTGTAACCCTAGGACAGTGATTGATTCTCCTTGTGTCTCAGTTTCTCCATCTTTAAGAAAGGGTTGGCAATACTTACCAGGGAGTGGAGAGTTAGAGAAAGGTAGGAAGTAGGATCCATAGACAGTTCCTTCCGGCGACCTAGCTGAGTTGGCAAAGATTACAAAGCCCCTGTCTCTGGGCAACAAATGCTCAACATCTTCAGCAATCAGAAAAATGTAAAACAAAACCACACAGATTTTTTTTATCTCATTTCAGTTAGAATGGACATCATTAAGAATATTAATACTGCTGGGGATATAGCTCAGTTGGTAGAGTGCTTGCCTTGCAAGCACAAGGCCCTGGGTTCAATCCCCAGCACTGCAAAAAAAAAAAAAAGAATATTAATAGTAATACATGCTGGTGAGATGTGGGGGAAAAGGAACACTTATACACTGTTGGTGGGATTGTAAATTAGTACAACCTCTGTGGAAATCTGTATGGAGGTTCCTCAAAAGACAAGGCATGGAACCACCATATAACACAGCCATACCACTCCTTGGTATTTATCCAAAAGAAGGAAACAGCATACCATAGCAATACATGTGTATGCTGCTTTTATGTTGTTTATATGTTTATAGCACTGCAATTCACAGTAGCTACATCATGGAACCAGCCTAGGAGTCCACGAACAGAAGAATAAAGAAAATGTGGCACATATATAGAATGGAGCTTTATTCAGTAGTAAAGAAAAATGCAGTTAAGAATGCATCCATCTTGCAGGAAGATGGATGGAACTGGATAACACTATGTTAAGTGAAATAAGCTAGACTCAGACAGTCAGGGGTCATATATTTTCTCTCATATGTGGAGGCTAAAGAAAAAAAGGGGGGGAGCATTCTCATGAAAATAGAAGAGAGACCAGCAAGATGAAAGGACCAAAGGGAGAGAGGAGGAAAGGGAAAGGGGAAGTATGGGGAAATGAAATTGACCAAATTATATATGTGCATGTGCAAATATGTCACAATGAATCCCACTAGTATGCATAATTATAATGTACCAATAACTTTTTAAAGAAAAACTCTTTAAAAAGAGATGTCAGAGGGAAGTTTTATATTCCTGCACATTCCAGTCCCTTAATGTGTTCCCTCCTTTCTTCTCTTCCATTCTTCTTCTCTCCGACTTTCCCTATCTGTGGTTCTTGCTATGATTCATCCACACATAATCTGATTGTATATGGTTCTATACAGCACTTGATGTAAATACTTGTTTTAGCATTTCCAGCTCTGAAACAAATCACAAAATAAAGTATTGAATGGAACAAAAAGTCAGGCCAAAGTGAGGCACAGTGGTACGTGCCTATAGTCCCAGTTGCTCAGGAAGCTGATGCAGGAGGATTTCTTGAGCCCAGGAGTTCAAGAACAGCATGCACAACATAGCAAGACCCTGTCTTTAAAAAAAAGATGTAACAGGGATAACACAACCCTGATTATTGAGATGCTTGGAGCAGAAGAGGGGATTTGCTCTCCAAGTTGTACATTGTGGTAGTATTATGGTCTGTCAGCAAAGACGATGATTCCAAAGGATTATTTGTAACATAGTTTTCCTCTAGGCATTTTGTATAAAACTACCCATTGTATAAATTATAAGAAGCCTGTTGTAGTCTAAGTAGTGGCTGGGTATTCACATTCTAATTTTCTAAACCTGTGAATGCCTTCCCTTACATGGTAAAGGGCACTTGGGATCTGATTAAGCTAAATAAATTATAAATTTATTTTATAATTTATTTTATAATAAATAAAAGGGTATAAATTCCTAATTACATCTTGAGATGGAGAGATTATTCTGGAATATTTAAGGGAGTCCATTGTAATCACAAAGTCTTTCCAAGAGAAAGGCAGGAGGATCCAAGTAATGTAATGACAGAAGCAGAGAGAGAAGATCTGATGATGAAAGTGGAAGATGAAGACAGGCCACAAGCCAAAGAATGCAGGTGACCTCTAGAAAGACAAGGAAATGGATTTTCCCTAGAGCCTCCAGAAGGACTACAGCCCTGCTGACATTGGAATTTTAGCCCATAAAATTACCTTCAGTCTTCTGACCTCTTTACAAATTTGTAAGACAAATTTGTGTTGTTTAAAGCCTCTAAACTGTGGTAATGTGTTAGAGCAGCAACACAAAACTAATACAGAGACTTGACTACATTGAAAGCTTTTTTTCTCCCACTGAGGAGAAGATGTGTGTAGTTGTGGTTTAATGGGAGATGTGTCATACTTAAGACATTTAAAAAATTATGTATATCTTAAGAAAGGTGAGTACACACACCTGTGTGTACCCGGCAGCTAAGGGTCAAAACTAAAGTGGACTTCTGTGGATTTATATGTCTAGCTCTCTTCCTTTCTCCTGGGACATCCTTTTCTTTTGGGGGAGATGTTCCACTTTCCACTCAAACTGTGTAGTTCCAGTGATTGTCTGTCGTCATTATAGTAATATGCAATACACAGAACCCCTGTACTTCTTGTGTCTTAAAAGAACTAAAAAAATTCTCTTCTTTTTTTTTTTTTTTTTTGGTGCCAAGGATTGAGCCCAGGGGGTTTCTCCTTTGAGCTACATCACCAGCCCTTTTTACTTTTTATTTTGAGACAGGATCTTGCTAAGTTGCTTAGGGCCTTGCTAAATTACTGAGACTGACCTTGAACCGCAATCCTTCGACCTTAGCCTCCAGAGCCACTGGGATTGTAGGTGTGCATTATCACACCGGGTATAAATTCCTAATTACTTCTTAGCCAGTTCAGGGTACGTTTCTGCCATTGGCAGTCCAAAGAGTTCTGGTTAATTCACACTCTGTTTTGCGAGTAATTACCGTGTGATGGCAAAACCAGACCTGGTTGTGAAATGAAATTACAAAATGTTATGGCAAGAAACAAATGCCTGGAGAAGGGGTCAGTTCTGCTCCCCTCTCTCAGCCTTTCTCCAGGAAGCCTACTTAACCATGTGTCCCTACCTTTTGGATTATAATGAACTGCCCTAAGAGTCTGATGACTCCCTCTTGAAATGTAACAGATGCCTATGAAAAGAGCCATTTCTTCTTATCTGTTTCTGTGAGCATACTTTATGTTAGAGACCCTGCACATGGCCTTCAGCCATGTAGATTAGGAATTTTTTTTTAAAGAGGAAAAAAGCCCCAATGAGAGGATGGGTCTAAGATGATGTCAAATAACCTTTAAGAGTTGTGAGAAACTGTGGATCAGGGCAATTTGGAGTTTTGTTTTCCTCTGGGCCCACTGGCATAAAATAGTTTGGAGTTGTCTCCAAGAACTGCTTGCTGCATCTCGAGGAGTCTGTTTCCCACAACAATGGGAGAGCCCCAAAGGCAGGACTATGCTGATATGCTGATTTTAAGTCCTTTGGGTATAAACCAAAGGGTAGGATTGCTAGGTCAAGTGGTGGTTCCATTCCAAGTTTTCTGAGGAATCTCCATACTGCTTTCCAGAGTGGTTACACCATTTTGCATTTCCACCAGCAACGTATGAGCGTGCCTTTTTCCCCACATCCTCGACAACACCTATTGTTGCTTGTATTCTTAAAATAGACATTCTAATTGAAGTGAGATGAAATCTTAGGGTAGTTTTGATTTTTGTTTCTCAAATTACTAGAGATGTTGAACATTTTTTTCATATATTCTTGATTGATTGTATATCTTCTCTGAAGTGTCTATTCAGTTCCTTAGCACATTAATGAACTGGGTTTTTTTTTTTTTTGGTGTTAAGTTTTTTGAGTTTATATAAATTCTGGAGATTGGTGCTCTATCTGAAGTGCATGTGGGAAAGAGTTTTCTCCCATTCTGTAGCCTCTCTCTTCACACTATTGATTGTTTCCTTTGCTGAGAAAGAGCTTTTTAGTTTGAATCCATCCCATTTATTGATTCTTGCTTTTATTTCTTGTGCTTTGGGAGTCTTGTTATGGAAGTCTGGTCCTAAACCAACATGATGAAGATTTGGGCCTACTTTTTCTTCTATTAGGTGCAGGGTCTCTGGTCTAATTCCTAGGTCCTTGATCCAGTTTGAGTTGAATTTTGTGCAGGATGAGAGATAGGAGTTTGGTTTCATTTTGCTGCATATGGATTTCCAGGTTTCCCAGCATCATTTGTTGAAAAGGTTATCTTTCCTCCATTGTATGTTTTTGGCACCTTTGTCTAGTAGGAGATAACTGTACTTATGTGGGTTTGTGTTTGTGTCTTCTTGTCTGCACCATTGGTCTACCTGCCTATTATGCTGCCAGTACCATTTGGTTTTTGTTACTATTGCTCTGTAGTATAGTTTAAGGTCTGGTATTGGGATACCACCTGCTTCAGTCTTCCTTCTAAGGATTGCTTTGGCTATTCTGGGTCTCTTATTCTTCCAAATGGATTTCATGATTGCTTGCTCTATTTCTATGAGGTAAGTCATTGGTATTTTAATTGGAATTGCATTGAATCTGTATAGCGCTTTTGTAGAATCGCCATAAACCTTCTGCCTATCCAAGAACATTGGCAATCTTTCCATCTTCTAAGGTTTTCTTTAATTTCTTCCTTTAGTGTTCTGTAGTTTTTATTGTAGAGGTCTTTCACATCTTTTGTTAGATTGATTCCCAAGTATTTTATTTTATTTTTTGAGGCTATTGTGAATGGGATAGTTTTCCTAATTTCTCTTTCAGAGGATTCGCCACTTATGAATAGAAATGCATTAGATTTATGGGTGTTGATTTTATATTCTGCTACTTTGCTGAATTCATTTCTTAGTTCTAAAAGTTTTCTGGCAGAATTTTTTGGATCTTTTAAATATAGAATCATGTCATTGGTAAATAGTGATAGTTTGAGTTCTTCTTTTCTTATTCATATCCCTTTAATTTCTTTGGTCTCTATAATTGCTCTGGCTAGAATTTCAAGGATGATGTTGAATAGACGTGGTGAAAAGAACTGTCTTGTTCCAGTTTTCAGAGGGAATGCTTTCAGTTTTTCTGCATTTAGAATGATGTTGGCCATGGGCATAGCATAGATAGCCTTTGCAATGTTGAGGTATGCTCCTACCATCTCTCTTTTTCCTAGTGTTTTGAGCATGAAGGGGTGCTGTGTTTTATCAAATGCTTTTTCTGTATCTATTGAAATAATCATATGATTCTTTACTTTAAGTCTATTGATGTGATGAATTACATTTATTGATTTCTGAATGTTGAACCAAACTTAAATCCTGGGGATGAACCCCACTTGATCACGATGCACTATCTTTTTATGTGATTTGCTAAAATTTTGTTAAGAATCTTTATATCTATGTTCATCAGGGATATTGGTCTGAAGTTTTCTTTTCTGGAGGTGTCTTTGTCCGCTTTTGGTATTAGAGTGATACTAGCTTCATAGGATGAGTTTGGAAGAATTCCCTCCTTTTCTATTTCATGGAATACTTTGAGGAGTAACAGAATTAGTTCTTCTTTGAAGGTCTTGTAGAACTTGGCTGAGACTCCATCTGCTCCTGGGCTTTTCTGGGTTGGCAGGTTTTTGATGGCTTCTTCTACTTCATTGCTTGAAATCTTTCTGTTTAAATTGTGTATATCTTCCTGATTCAGTTTGGGTGGATCACATATCTCTAGAAATTATTTTCTTTTTCATCAGGAATTTTACTAATTTGAGTTTTCTCTCTCCTTCTCTTCATTAGTGTGGCTAAGGGTTTATCAATTTTGTTTATTTTTTCAAAGAACCAACTTATGTCAATTTTTGAATTGTTTCTTTTGTTTCAATTTCATTTATTTCAGCTCTGATTTTAATTATTTCCTCTCTTCTACTACTTTTGGTGTTGATCTGTTCTTTTTCTAGGACTTTGAGATGTAATGTTAGGTCATTTAGTTGCTGACTCTATTCTTTTATTGAATGACCTCAATGCAATGAATTTTCCTCTTAGTTCTGCTTTCATAGTGTCCCAGAGATTTTGATATGTTGTATTGGTGTTCTCCTTTACCTTAAGAATTTTTTATCTCCTCCCTGATGTCTTCTCTTCATGCATCATTCAATAGCATATTATTTAGTTTCCAGGTGTTGGAGTAGTTTCCATTTTTATTTTATCATTGATTTCTAATTTCATTCCATTATGATCTGATAGGATATAAGGAAGTATCTCTATTTTTTTTTTTTTGTATTTGCTAAGAGTTGCTTTGTGGCATAACATATGGTCTATTTTAAAGAAGGATCCATGTGCTGCTGAGAAAAAAGAGTATTCAATCATTGATGGATAGAATATTCTATATATGTCTGTTAAGTCTAAATTATTGGTTATATTATTGAGTTCTATGGTTTCTTTGTTCATTTGTTTGGAAGATCTATCCAGTCACGAGAGAGGTGTGTTAAAGTCACCCAGTATTATTGTGTTGTGGTCTATTTGATACCTGAAATTGAGAAGGGTTTGTTTGAGGTACATAGATGCTCCATTGTTTGGGACATAAATATTTATGATTGTTATGTCTTGTTGATGTATAATTCCCTTAAACAGTATGAGATGTCCTTCCTTCTACTTTCTGACTAACTCTGGCTTAAAGTCCACTTTATCTGATATGAAGATGGAAACCCCTGCTTTTTTGCTGAGTCCATGTGCGTGGTATGTTTTTTCCCATCCTTTCACCTTTAGTGTGTGGGTATCTTTTTCTATGAGATGAGTCTCTTGAAGGCAGCATATTATTGGGTCTTTTTAAAAATCCAATCTGCCAATCTATGTCTTTTGATTAATGAATTTAGGCCATTAGCCTTCAGGATTATGATTAAGTTATGATTTGTACTCCTGGTCATTGTGGCTTATTTTTGTTTTTTAACTTGACTTGGTTTCTCATTTGATTGGCTTTTCCTTTAGCATAATTCCTCCCTTTGCTGACATTCATTGTTTTTCATTTCCTCCTCATGGAATATTTTGCTGTGAATGTTCTGTAGTGCAGGTTTTCTAGTTGTAAATTCTTTTAACTTTTGCTTATCATTGAAGGAGTGTATTTTGTCATCAAGTTTGAAGGTTAGTTTTGCTGGGTATAAGATTCTTGGTTGGCATCATGTTTCAGAACTTGAAACATGTTGTTCTGGGCCCTCCTAGCTTTCAGGATCTGGGCTGAGAAATCTGCTGATATCCATATTGGTTTCATCCTATATGTAATCTGATACTTTTCTCTCATGACCTTTGAAATTCTATCTTTATTTTGTATGTTGGGCATTTTCATTATAATGTGCCTTGGTGTGGATCTGCTATAATTTTGTACATTTGGTGTCTTGTAAGCCTCATGTTTTTATTTTACATTTCATTCTTCAGGTTTGGGAAATTTTCTGATATATTTTCATTGAATAGATTGCTCATTCCTTTGGTTTCTATCTGGGCCTTCCTCAATCCCAATAATTCTTAAATTTGTTCTTTTCATGTTATCCCATAATTCTTGGAGGTTCTGTTCATTACTTCTTATGATCTTCTCTGTATCGTCAACTTTACTTTCAAGGTCAAATACTTTGTCTTCCTTGTCTAAGATTCTGTCTTTCAAGCGATCTAGTCTGTTGGTGATGCTTTCTATTGTGTTTTTAATTTGGATTATTGTTTCCTTCATTTCAAGAATTTCTGTTTTTTTTTTTTCAGAATCTCTATCTATTGAAATAATCTTTAACTTCCTGCATTTGCTCTTCTGTTTATTGAAGTGACCATTCATTGCCTGCATTTGCTTATATCATCCTTTACTTCGTGGATCATTTTAATAATGTACATTCTGAACTCCTTTTCTGATATTTCCTCTATCATGCTGTCAATGGATTCTATTAATATAGCATTTTGTTTTGTGGGGGGAACTTTCTTCTCTTGTTTTATCATGTTGTTCTTGTGTCTTTCCTTCTAGCAGTGCAGATCCAAGGTATTACAGTTTCTTCCCTATAGGTTTATAGTGTCCCTTCAGGTTTCCAATACCTTACCTTTAAGGGGGAGATCAATATTAGCAGCATCCAATGCAAACAATATGCAGCCTTAAACCAAGTAGCCCCTGTTATCATGGAGTTATTAATCCAGATGTTAACAGTACTATTGTAATAAAAAGAGATGATGTGTTTGTTTATTATCTACAGAATAAATAATAGGTTTGCAATAAGATCTACAATTTCTAATGGTGGATAAAGAGGATGGGGGGTGTAGGCTGTATTGTTAATGAGGTAAGAAGTGAGAATATAGAGGTACTAGATCAAAGGAAAAATGAAAGCAGAATCAAAAGAAGATTGTTGTTAGCAGGAGAAAAGGGAGAAAGAGACTCTGAGGAAAAAGATAAATAAGAGCAAAATAGAGGGAGTAAGTACTTCCATGTAAGTGAAGAAATAGCTCCTCCTGCAGACAGAGGAGGAAGGAATAGTTTGTCCTAGCTTTGAACTTTATAGCAATCAAATTAAAGCCTATAGTTGGTTTTAGGTGCATCTTTTTTGCTCTACACTATATTTATCATATGTAATATATATGAAGCATATAGCTGCAGTTTTTCTTTTCATTGCTATGTAGTATATCCTATTGTTATCATACTGCTATTTATCCATTCTACTGTTAATGACCAATAATATTGCTTCAGGATTATCATGAACAATACTACCAAGAATATTCTTCTACATATCTCCAGATCCATTTGAAAGAAGGTTTACCTATGATATATAACCAGGAATTGAATTGCTGGGTATATTCCTAATATGTTTTATCTATTTGTGGCATGTTATAATGTTTAAATATCTTTAAAAAATCTTTCTGACAGAGGAGAAACTGCTCCTCCTAGGACTCCTTAATCACTATAGAACTTTGATATACAAACTTATCAATCCAGAGCTGCACCTCTGCCTTAGTCAGCTCAGGACTAGGTACCAGGTTACTAGGGGACGTCCCAAGAGTTTCAATCCCCCAAATTATTCAAAACTAGACAATCCTAAACTGTTTATTCTGCCTGCCTTGACTTTCCTACAGAAAATCCCAATAAATGCTTCCCCCTTGCCCCTGCCTTTTGGCACCTAATGAGAACCTGCCATGTTGCCTGTGACCTGAGTGGAGTGGGGTGGCCCCCTCTAGGACCTGTGAATATAATAAATTTTGTTTTCCAGAGTCGCTCCTATGCCCCCTCTTATAGCCCCACCCAAGTGACATCAGATGAAAGAGCAGAACACTGGGTCAAGGATATAAGGAATAAAAAATTGATTTTTATATGATCATACATATAAATCCTTTATGCCTAAGACTTTTTGTATCTTGTGAAGAAATTTTCTCCCTCCAAATATCAACTTCACTTTCTCTTTGAATTCTTTAATCAAACTAAAATAGATTATTTGTATTGTATGAGAGCAAGTTTCACTTTCTTTCTCCTTATAGATAGTCAGTTATCACTGTGTTGTTTATTGAAAAGTCCAGACTTTCTCTGTAGCTAGGGAATGGCTATCATTTATCAAATATTCAAAGCTATATGCGTCTATTTCTAGGCTGTCTATTGGGCTTCATTGCTTATTTGATTAAATCTGTATCAACATCACACTAGCTTAATACTTCATAAAAATTGTTGTATGGTCAGTCAATCATCTTGTTATTTTTCAAGTGTGTGGTGTCTCTTTTGGGGGCTTCCATGCACATTTTGAATTATCTAGTCAATCACAATGGAAAAAAGCAAAACATTGGTCAGCAGTTTAGAAGTGTTTTGAGGACAAAATGACTGTCTAGAGGCATCAGATGTGCTTATCCTGCAATGCAAAGAAGGATCAAAAGGAAAACTAAGCAGCTTCTATTCAGCTAAATATTTGGGGAAAAACATTGGAATGTGGATGAAATGGAGAAGTTGGGAAACACAGACTCTGAATGGGCTGGTAAAGAAGAGCCTTATTGCTTCAATCTGGACAGGTTCGAACCACGGAACATTTTCCCAATGAGGGGAAAAGGTCAATGAGAGGCTCCCAATAGCCTGCCTTGACACCATGAATTTTTGCTACTAAAGTTTTTGCTAGAGGGAATCTTGAACTCCTCACAAGTCTTGAGCCCAGTTGGGGAGCTGTTAAGAAGTGCCCCACTGCTCTGCTCCAAAGGCAGGGTCAAGATCATGTAGTATCCTCCTGTATCTAGGCTGGTGCTGCACAGTGCCAATTGAGACCAAACCCAAAAATGCCCCACCCTCAGTGTTGTGCATGGCTCACTTTCCAGGTCTCTGTCATGGTTCCACCTCTGTATAGCCCATGGTGACTGATGGAAACATGCCACTCTGGCAGTACTGCTTCACCCAGAGACCAACAGTATACTCCTGCTCTTGTGCATACACACTACACCAAACCTGCCTGTACCCATTTAGGTGGCCACATAGCAGGTGTCCCATTCCCACTGCTGTGTATCACATCTACCTGGGCAGGTAGAGCATTCTCATCCCCTGTACAACCTAGAAATGATAGGCTCCAATCCCCCTACCATAGGCACCATGTCCAGAGCCAGCAATTTCAACTGAAGAAGAGACACAAAGATGACACTACAGTGCCCAACTATAACCAAAGGCAACATAACCTACCATCCCACACCAAGATACATCTTTAGAGAAAAGTCCTTAATATGAAAGTTACCATATAAAATCAGTAGACACAACTGGTCAAATGTCAACCTTGCAAATATCCATGTAGGGACATAAGAAGCAAGGTAACATGACATCTCCAAAGAAACACACATAATAGACCCCACAGAAAATTGATGAAAGAAAGATGAAGAAATTGATGAAGAAAATAAAGAAAGAAGGAAAGAGAGAGAGAGAGAGAGAGAGAGAGAGAGAGAAGAAAAAGAAAAAAATCAAAGGAATGATTCTAAGGAAGCTCAATGAGTTACAAGAGAATGTGGACAAATGATTCAATGAAATTAGAAAAGCAATTCATGGTATGAATGATAAATTCAGCAAATAGAGATTGCTAAAAAGAGCCAAACAGAAATCTTGGAAATCAAGAGCACAATAAGTCAAGTAAGAAAAGCAAGTTAAGAGTCTCAAGAACAGACTAGATCACATAGAAGAAAGAATTTCTGAACTTGGAAACAGACTTTTTAAAAAATAAGATACAATTGTATATTCAGCATAATGTAATTTTTTTCTTCCAAGTATATAGGCTAGAGAAACACTGATGCATGTAGGCAAAGGAAGATGTACAAGAAAACTCATTACATTTTTATTGGAGTAAAATATTTGAAAACCAAATGCCCACTTTTGAAGGAAAAGTAAATAACCTGATATACTTATAACATAGAATACAATAGAAACCAAGAAACTGGGTTTACAATATCTGTAAACAAAAATAACCAACTCAGTTTTGGCACCATTATGAAAATACGGACAGAAGCAGACCTCAAACAGATCAGCAAACTTTCCTTTATTCCATAGTGGAGTCAATCAATCAGGCACTGGGGGGAGGGGCTCATTTTCTGGATAGGAAAATGGCCACCAGTTACAGAAAGAGTCTGACTTTTATAGTTTACAATGAGGATGAATTAATCATTGGAGATTGAGGCAGAATGTGTTGATTTGGACAGTCAGGAAAAAAGGTGTAAAAAGTCTAGAACTCGTTGTCACTGGAAAAACTCAGAACTCAGTGTTCACTGCTTAACTTCTTTCTCCAGAGCTTCACTATTTGCTTTTCTCCTTCCAGGACTCATCAGCAATGGGAAAGGTGAAAGTCCATGGCCCAGGGTTTCAGTATTCACCTTCTCCCTTCAGGACCCACTGTTGTTGGGAAGGGATGAATGTTTGCTTTTCGAGGAGATGCTATGGATAAATCCAAGAAGGGATGAAGGTTTGCTTTCCTTCCCTTGGGGCCCACTGGATTTACTGGGAGAGGATTAATGATTGCCTTCCTCCTCCACCTTCCTCTGGATCAGACAGTTTTGGGGTTTGTCATTTTCCATATCCTTCCCTATTAGTGGTAATGATCTCAGTAATAATGTTGTTAACAGCAAGTAGCAAAAGGGTTTGCACAACATGAGACAATATGTGTTTATAAACACTATAAAAGTAGTTAAATAGTTAATAAAAGTATATAAATATCCACAGGGGAAACAGTCATCAATATTCCTGCAGTGGTTATTTCTGGGAAATAAGGAAACTATGAGAAAATAACATTAGCTGGGAAACTGGAGTTTTGAAATGAGACTAGGTTCCCTGAATGGCCAATTTTCTCTGGGTTCTTATCTTGCAATTTTTTTAGAATAAAATCCAGGGACAATCATAGAAGAGAAGAGTAAACAGAGCAGAATTTATTTAAGCAAAAAGAGATAGAACTCCTGCCATGTGGGAGGGTGCATGATAGCAGAAAAACCCATTTTGGTGTGCCAGTTTAGGAGTTTATATATGGTTCTGGGTAGAGCATGGAGTAAAATAGGCATTGAAAAGGTATCAAGACTATCTTCCCTACGTGTTCATATCCACCTTCCTTCTAGTAAGTTCCATCTGGGTTCACCCCCACCTTACATTTTCAACCTCTGGGACAAAGGAGTTGGCTGGAGTTGTCCCTATAGGTGAGCCCCAAGGTCTTTTACATTTGAAATAGGCTTTGATGTTGCACTTTGTGGTTAGCATCCAGGTCAGGTTTCAGTGTTTGAATGAGACTAACCATTGATATTCTTTTTTTTTTGGAACCAAGGATTGAACTCAGGGACACTTGGCCACTGAGCCACATCCCCAGCCCTATTTTGTATTTTTATTTAGAGACAGGGTCTCACTGAGTTGCTTAGGGCCTCACTAAGTTGCTGAGGCTGGCTTTGAACTCTTGATCCTCCTGACTCAGCCTTCCAAGTCACTTGGATTACAGGCATGTGCCACCACGCCTGGCTAACCATTGATATTCTTATTTGGCTGCATCTACATCATTTAATTTCTTTTTTAAAATGAAGAACAAGATGGGCTTGGTGGTGCATGTCCCTAATCCCAGCGAGGCAGAAAGATGGAGACCGGTGGCCCCTAAGCAGCTTAGTGAGATCTTGTCTCAAACTTTAAAAAAGTGGGGACTGGGGATATGGCTCAGTGATTAAGTGCCTGGGGTTTAATTCTCAGTACTAAAATTAAAAATGAAGAATAAAAATATCTGAACCAAATATGGCTAAGCATTAACATTTGTGAAATACACGTGAAAATGTATGTGTGAGTTTTATTACTGTTTTTCCTCTTTTTTCAGTTTGATTTATATTATCAGTTTTAAAACACACCAAAGAAACCTAAATGTAGTCTTTAAATGTGGAGGTGGCAGAGGGAGGAAATGGACCTAATTTTTTAATAGGATTGGGTAAAAAGAAACCTAACAATGAAATTCGGATCATAAGATTAACATTGGAATGGTAATTTAAAAGTGGCAAGGAAATAATTAGTGAATCATTCATTTTTCCCTATAAGTTCATTCCTTTCCCTCCCAAATGTTAATATTGGTATGTTATAACATTAAATGTTGAAATTCAACTGTTTTATGAAGCTATATGGTTTTGATTTTTATCACTTGAATGCTGGTATTAACTGTTAAATAATTTTAAAAAGATTAATATGTAAAAATTAACCATATTTCATCATCCACAGAAAATTACAGCTAAGTTATTGGTATATGTCCTTCTGTAACAGGGGTTCATTTATGCTTTTGTAACCAAAAGCTCAGTCCTTATCCCCAATGCCAATACAATGATGAGAAAAAAGGAAAAAGGTTTACTGCTTTGCTAGCAAAGGAGAAACACAGGGGACTCCTGTTCCAAAGGCTGTGATTCTCCCCATTAGGAGGGCCAGGGATGTTTTAAAGGAACTCCTCAAGGGTTACATTGCAGGTGTGCTCTGATAGGGGGCCCCAGGGGGCGCTGGTGTTGTGTTAGGATTGACTAGTTAATTTGGAAGATATTCACTTCCCAGAAGTGGGTGTGTTCAAAGGCAATTAACTAGGGGAAGTAAAAGATAACACTGTCTTTCTAATCTTGTTAGGGAGAAGGAGAGGGAATAAGACAGAAAAAAATACGTATTCTTTAAAAAAATAAGCCTCAGAGCAATGAGGGTCATATTCAGAAGATGAAGGGACCAGTGTTGCACTTTGACTCTATCTCTTGTTGCTTTAAAACTTACATTTTCTTTCCCCCAACCTTCTTTTCCCTGACCTTCTCCTCCCTGATCTTCTCCTTCCTGATGTCTCCTCCCTAATCTCATTTCTCTGAATCACCTCTTTTAAAGAAAAAAAACCCTGCTCCCCTTGAAGTGGAGAATCACAGGCTCTGGGACAGGAGTCCCCCGTGTTTCTCCTTTGCTAGGAAAGCAGTAAAACTTCTATTTCCTTTTTCTCAAAACCTTGTCTTCGTTATTGGATTGGCATCAAGGACGAGGACCATGCTTTTGGTTACACTTCAAGATTTTCTTAAGATAAGTGCAGGCATACTCATTAAAGCATGAGACAATGAAAGCTTCCACTTTACAATTCCAATCATGAGACTAGTGTGCTGGCGCCATCTGGTGGCATATGTCATACACATTATAGGCGCCGAATGCAAAAGGTCAGAGTCAAGACCAGAGCTACTGTACATTCAGGAACTAACATGTCAAAATTGTGAGTGTAAATGTGTATACATACATATATGTAACTTCAACTACATTGAATTATCTTTATTTTGAAGAAAAGTTTGTGTTCCCAAAGCTATGGAATTAGCTTCATTTATTTGCAAGCTCTATTCTCTTCGCATGCTGAATTGTCTCCAAATTTTTTAAAGATTGCACTTCGAAAACATGAAATGAAAAAAAAAAAAATGAAGTGAGAAACTGGAGATGTAGCTCATTGGCAGAGCACTTGCCTAGCATGCATGAGGCCCTAGGATGGATGCCCAGCACTGGTAGAGGTGGAATTAACACAGGCAAGTAAAGTAAGAAAGAAAAATGTGGGATCTCAGATTACAGCTTTGGAAAACACCTGTTAGGGCAGAAGCTCCAGGAGAGAAATCTTGGGGAAAGGCAAGCACTTGACAGGAAATTCAATTTAACTGAAAGAATGAACGAATTTGAGAATTTATAGCTTGCAGAATATATAAGAAAATAAAAGGCAATGACAAACTCCAGAAAATGCATGATGTTGTTTTAAAAGTTATAATGTGATTGGACCTCTAGAAAACATTTTTTAAAAATATTGTTAGTTGTAGATGGACACAATACCTTTATTTTATTTGATTTTTTAAAAATTTATTCAATTTTAACATGGTGCTGAGTATTGAACCCAGTGACTCACATGTGAGGCAAGTGTTTCACCACTGAGCTATAACCCCAGCTGTTGTAACTGTTTAGTTTGGGTCTAGGCCTATTGTCACTATATGACTAGTCCTCAACCTGTGGGTCTTTGTCCCTTCTGGAGGGGGTAAGGCCGATGAGGTAACCAACGCCCTTGGGAGAGCAAGTTCCAGACCAATCTCAAATTTATTAAGGAATTGAAAGGTGGAAAATGCAAACACTTATGTAAACATAAGTCCTTCCCAAACTGCCCTCAGGTTTTAGAAGAACCACAGAATGTTCCTGCTCCTTATTTTATCTATCCTGTAAAAGCCAGGTGGCTAACCACCCTTCCCCTAGGGGTCAGGCTGACCCAAAACTTAAAATAAAATGCTTCATATGTGATTTTTCATGTTAACCAATCAAAAAGAGCACTGCGAACCCCCCTTAACCTGTTTGTATTTCATTATAAAAACCCTGCTAAATTGGAGCTCAGGGCCTCTTATTGTCACCGGTTACCAAGTGCGCGGAACAAGCTCAAGCTTGCTAATAAATGACTCTTTGTTGCTTGCATTGATCATGGTCTCTGGTGGTCTTCTTGGGGGTCCCAAGCTGCTGGGCACAACATATGGGGGCTTGTCCGGGATCCCCTAAGCCCACCCAGAGTGGGCATTCGCATAACTAATTGGCTCAATATTAGTACAGTTAAAGGAAGGGTTGCCAAAAGATTTACAGTTGGTTTTACAATTTTGATTTTCTGCACAGGTGTCATTACTATTGAAGGAGACAGTGGGAGTGAGTAACTCCATTGCATTAGCAGGTTTTGCAGACTGGGGATGACCCCAATCATATGAATCCTTATAGGAGATGTTTTTCTTAATATTGGAAAATATAGTCATATTAGCTATTTCCTGTGCTGGACGACAGACTGGGAGAAGGCATGAGCCTAGTATCATACCTGTATGAACATCCATCCTCAGACGTATTTACGACTTCCACCAAACGAACCCATATGTTTTAGTGCATGTGAGCATCTAAAGAAGTGGGTGCAGCATGAGCAACACTTGAGTTAGCAGTAATAATAGCACACATTAAGAGATATAATGTCCCAGCTCCTGGCTATGGTTCCGGTGCCATCGCCATCGCTTGGTCTGCGAGATTCTTGATGTCTCCCCAGGTGATTCTGTGTGCCTGACATTGTCTTGATCTGTGAGGATGATGCAGTCCACCTTCTTGAGGGCACTGGTCATTCAGCAACAAGTTCTCCATCTGATGAGTCGGGGACCTGGACATGGGGACAAATGTTCCTGGTTGGTACCCACAGAGGCTTTTCTGCTGTTTCTGGAAAGACACAAGCAAATCCTCTACCCTGGGTTAGCAATGGGTGTGGATCATGCCATGTGTTAGTTAGTGGGTCCCTCCACCGAACTAGTGGCAGGGGAATTGGGGGTGGCATTAGAACACCCCAGTGCTTATGAATAGGCGAGGCCTTTATCATCAAAGGTGAGAAAGTTTAATGTAAAAAGGGCTTGTACAGTCAAATTTAAAGTAAAATGAAGAATTTAAAGTAAAATGCAGGGGTGTATCCCCCCTTTTTTAAATTGAAGTTTGAGTACTTCATTAGGTCATTTAATGAGTCCTTGACTTTGAGATTATAGGGTATACCTGTAATGTGTTTAATATTGAAGTTCTTTAGAAAATTTTGAAAGGTAGAGGCAGAGCCTTAGTTCAGGTGAGGCAGGGTTTCCTTATAAATCTTAGGTAAATTGTTTTTGAAGTCAATCTTTGTTTCCTTTGTTATGAATAGTGTGATTAAGCTTGTAGGTCCAGTGAGGAGTAAAGGAGGACTGGAAAATAAAGATTTATAAATTTAAAGAGTTATGTTACCAACTTTTACCTGTATATGTTTTATTAGCAAGTTAAAGGTTAAGTAACTTTTTCTTTTAGTATCCAGGAAAGTTATAGAAAGTAGGATATCTATGTAGTTTTTTCATAGTTGTAAAGTGTAATGCTATGAGCTCTGTGTAAGAGAGAAACTTTCTCTGTGAAAGTTGAGAAAGCTCAACTTTCTCTTGAGAAAGTTTATTGTTTAAAGTTACTATAAGGCAGGCAGGAACTGGAGAAGTGGAGCTGGTGAAACATTGTTGTTGTTTAGTAAAAGAATTTCCTTTTCCCCAGGAGCTGTGTGCTTGAGATCAAGGTCAGGGTTGATAAGACTTTGCACAGAGTTCCATGCAGGGCATTATTACAGTAGTTACACATCCTGGACTTTTTTTCATAAAAGATTATTTTATAGTGGAGAGGTCATTAGAGACTCCTAACTTTCGGTATTATTGTTCTGTTTTCCATTGTTATCTTTTTAATGTTCTTTTGTAAATGTTATGCTATCTTGTAACATTTGCATATGTTGCTTTTAGAGTTTAAATAAGTATTAGTTAATATTATATATCATTATGTTTAAAATATAGATTAAAGAAAGGCTGAGAGAATTTTAAATTTTTCTTTTGTGTGTCGAAGTAGCAAAATGTTTTTATGTTATATAATATAGACTTTTAAATAGATTATGCTCTTTTCTTTCTGTAAAAATTATATATTTAAAATGTTACCTCAGTGTAAGAGGACATTATATATTTTACTGATAATATTATATAAAATGATATAGGTAAACCTCCAATAAAGGTTACTATTATTATAAGTTTTAAAAATTATTATTACAAACAAGCTTAGTTTGAATACTATCAGCTTGATAAAAATATTTTTCTTAATTTTTGCTTAAAAGACTTGTATACTTGGAAATGATAAACACATTTAATATATAAAGAGGAGTAATAGCACAATTATTTTGATGTTGACTAAATTTAGTTTTTGAGAAAAATGAGGTTTTGAAACATAGTATGACATTTAACATTTGTTGAATAACCATATTTGTAAAACATTCCAAATCATAAGATTGATGGTTTTAAAGAATAGAATTTAAGAGACCTGATGTTTAGGGTAAATTAGTGTTATACTTCCCAAAAAGATTCTCCAGCACCATCAGGAGAGAGTCAGCCCCACCCTAACCCCCCCTCCCTATAGCCCAACTCTAATCCCTCCCTTGCCCTATAGCCCCACCCTAATCCCTCTCTCGCCCTATAAAAGTTGGCAGCGGAAGAACTACCACTCCATTTTCCTGGCACCCCACTTTTAGGAGTAAGGGCAATCATCGCTGGCCAGCTAAAATAAAGGCTTCTTTTGGCTTTACGTGATCGGCTTGGATGATTTTATTTTCTTTGGGTACAACATTAGTATTTTTAAGAAATCCTTGTCATATTAGCATATAGATTACACTTTGGTTTATGTTAGTACATTAATGTTTGACCTTTCACATATAAATAATCAACTTAGCTGCACAAGAACTTGTTAAAATTTGTTTTTTACTGATTAGATCTTTATGTATTCCTTCATAGAAGGACCTTTTAACCCAGAAATACATTTCTTGTTTCTTTATTAAATATATTTTCATGCTTAGAATCTTTTGTATATTTTTTCTTACCTGTTAGCTTCATTCTTTGTTCACATTTTGAAATATCCCTTGTGAAACTTTGAACTTAAATTACTCTATATTAATAAATGAAATATTTTGTTATTATAGCACCTTGATTGAAACACAGTTGAAATTTTTGGATGCTTTTACAAACAGAATTGAACTTGCTAGAATTTAAATTTTTGTAACCTTGTTATTAGTGATGACAAAACAATTTTAAATCTTTATTATTTAGCAATCTGAAAACACCAGCAATGCTCAAGTATGCAGTCCTGGAATTTAAGGAGTTAAGAGTTTAACAGTTAGCATTTTAACCTTGTAACTTAAGTAGATGTCTTCAATAAACATATTTAATTAATCTCTTGTATATCAAAACCAATTTACTTATTTTCCTGTAAGAACAATTATATTAGACAAGCATATTGAACAGTGTTTGTTCTCTTTTTCTTGTTGAAGAAAAATCCTAGAAACAAAGGACATTAGGCATTTCACAACAAGCAGTAGTGTTGTCACCTTTAAAAAAAACCCTGTGAGTTAAGCAATGTTAGGACATTTTATTTTTACTTATTTAGTTAATTTTGTTGTACCCAAAGAAAATAAAATCATCCAAGCCGATCACGTAAAGCCAAAAGAAGCCTTTATTTTAGCTGGCCAGCGACGACCTCCCTTACTCCTAAAAGCGGGGTTCTGGGGGATCGCGCGTTAATTGTGTCCTTTGCAACTTTTATAGGGCTCGGGATGGGATTAGGGCAGGGCTATAGGGCGCGGGAGGGTTTAGGGAAGAGGGATAGGGTGGGGCTGACTCTCTTTCTGGATGGCACTGGAGAATCTTTCTGGGAAGTATAACATAACCCACTGGTCTTATCCACACTAACAAGTCCTTGTTTAGGAAAACTAGTGGTTTTTCAGTTCCCAACTCCCCAGACTCTGATGGGTTCCATTCCTCAGTTTGACCAGATTTCTTATTTTACACTAACTTCCTGTGTTTAATTAAGAACCTTTAAGGGGAGGGGGTGCTGACCGCTCGTGCTGCTTCGAGCTGGAAGGGGGCAGAGTCTGGGGAAGCAGTTTGAAGTTCCTTTTCGAAATCTGGTCAATGAGGAGCAGAAGTCTGCTTGGGAAGAGCAAGGTTGTAAAGTCATCTGGGGTGGGTGCTTCTATGAGAGAGAAACAAAAATGACATAAGTACCAAAATGAGATTAATACAGAAAATCATGACATGGTAGAAGTCAATCTCTCACCAGGTGGAAGAACTGAGAAGTTGTTCCCATAACAAGGCCTATCAAAGGCTGGAGAAGTTGAGGCCTTTATTTGGGAACTTGAGTTATCAGGTATATTTGACTAAGAATCTCTCTTTTGTAGCCTCCAGTCCTATTCTAGGGGCTAACACAAGTACATCTTAAGTTACATTAAACTATTGTTTCTTTTAAATGCCCAAGAATGTCTATGATTTGGTTTGGTTTTAACTGTTTTGGTAGGTGTTTAAGATCAAGTTGGTCAAATTGACCTGTTCCTGTCTCTTAAGAGTCAGCTGAGTTCTCACAGGGGTCACTCGTGGGGAATTTGAGAGTCCTGTGCTTGGGTGGTGGCAGTTCCTGCATTTCAGCAGCTCCTTCATTCCAGCAGCCTCTGCATTCTGGGGTGGGCAGCAGCACTCCGCCTGGATTCCAGCAGCTCCAAGGCAGTGGCTTTTGCCTGGTGGACAGCTGACAGCTCTTTGCTTCCATTCATGGCAAAGGGAGGCTGGTCCTTGCTCACTCCCATCAGCCCGGGGAGGGCAGGAGCCAAGCCTGTCTGGTCCACTGTTGCACCTCCTTGTTCTCAGCAATCTTTGCTGCATCTCCAACTCTGGGGGACAAGCCTGGAATGCACAGGTTATTGAGAAGCATCCACTCAGATTGCGTTCTGTCCTGGATGGCTCCGAGCTCTGGTGGCAGTGGCATCTGGGCCCCAGTGGCCTTTGCTCTGGCTGTGGCAGTTCCCGCAATCTGGAGGCCGATGGAAGCCGGTGTTTCCTCAGCTCTGGACACAGAGATGCCTTCTGTGCAACACAGAAACCAGGCGGTGTCCTTTGCCCACTGTCTGCAAGGACGAAAACTCTGAGTTCTGGCAGCAGCGAAGGCAGCGGTGTTGACCCGGAGTTGCAAAGTTAGAGTTTTCTCATTCCCTGGATGCAGGCTGACTCTGAGGGCAAGAACCAAAACTGGTTTTCTTGGCCCCTTTATTTTAATCTCAATCCTTAAGTTTGATCTTAAATATCCAGCAAGCCAGTTTCACCAGTTACTATCTCCTCTATTTCGTAGGTGATGGCCTACTATTCTTCTTCAAAACATTATTAATCTGGCATCAGCTACAGAGCTTACAAGGAAAATACAAAATAATTAACAACAGTAAAAACATATCTAGTTTGTGTAATAGTCATCCTAAATCCTGCCTGAGTTATATTATATTTCCTATTTGATATCATAGTAATTCTACAACAAAAAACAATCTTTTGAATATAACTTTAAACTAACTGAAAGCTGACATATCTTGGAAACATTCTGACTTGTAGCAGGGTGGGAGGCAGACCCTTATTTCAGGTAAGGCCTTTTACAATCTTAGGCAGAGTGTTCCAGATTTTACATTTGCCTCCTCTTAGGACATCATTTTACACAGTTTACATGTATTGTTTCCTAAATTTATGTGAATAGTTAACACAATATATTGCATTTAAAACAAATCAAGGAAAGGCTGAGAGCTTTTAACTTTCCTTTTGTGTGGCAAAGTGACCAAATATTTTGTTTCATGATATTAACCTTTAAATAAATCAGGCTCTCACTAACTTTATTTATTTATTTATTTATTTATTTATTTATTTATTTTGGAACCAGGGATTGAACTCAGGGACACTCGGCCACTGAGCCACATCCCCAGCCCTATTTTGTATTTTATTTAGAGACAGGGTCTCACTGAGTTGCTTAGGGCCTCGCTAAGTTGCTGAGGCTGGCTTTGAACTCGTGATCCTCCTGACTCAGCCTCCCAAGTCGCTTGGATTACAGGCGTGCGCCACCACGCCCAGCTCTCACTAACTTTAAATACATTTGCATTTAAATTTTGATCTCAGTGTAAAAAGCAACAAATTTACATATACCCTATTGATAGCAGGTTCTGTTACAGAATATTAAATGATCCCCAATAAAATTTGCCATTCCCACAAGCCTGAAACTACCAACACAGACAAGTCTAACCTGGAGAACAGCAGCCCAACAAATTCCCTGCTCTAAAGACCTGCTGTACCCAGAAGATATGGACACACGAATGTACAAAGAGCAACCAAACCTAGTTTTTCAAGGAAAAAACCCTAGGCTCTGCAACATGGCACAATACTCTACCAGTTATTTAATCACAATAAAGAATAAAACTTAAAGAAATCCTTGTCATTTTAACATATTGATCACACTTTGATTTATATTAGCCCATTAACATTTGACCTTAGGGGAAAACTTTAAACAGTTTCTAATTGATGGTCTCACATACATATAACTACTTAGTTGCACAAAAACTTGTTGGAATTTGCCCTTTACCTACACAGATTTTTTTTTTTACCCAGAAATATTTTCCTTTTCCTTTTACTGAATATATTTTAATACCTAGAACTTTCCACTTTCCCTTTCCCATCTGTTGACTCCTTCCTTGTTCATATTCTAAAACAACTCCTATGAAATTTCTGAATTTAGATAAATTATTAGGATTTCACTTAGTAACCTTGCTCTCAGGGATGATACAAAACAATTCCAAATCCCTTTATTTACCAATCCTTGAAAAAACACCAATAATGCTAAAGCATGTCACTCCATGGAATTTAACTCTAATTTACTTATTTTACTGTAATAACCAAGATCAGACAAGTATTTTGAATAGTATTTGCCATCTCTTTCCTGTGGAAGAGTCCTAAAAAAACAATTGATATTACACATTTTATAGACATCAACATTTTTTTTAATTGACCACCTTGACTTGTGAGATTAGATATATTTTACTTTCATTTATTTACTGAATTTAAATTGAACGTTTTTAATCCTTCATTTATTTACTGAATTTAAATTGAACCTTTTTGATCATGTGAATCAAATATACCTGGATCCAGTTTTTCTTTTAGTGCTATGTTAGCCTCTAATATCATGTACATGAATTTTGGACACAATATACATTTAAACAAAGGTCTTGTAGGTTTTTTTTATCTCCATTGCAATTTAACAAGATGTTCAAAAATTTAAGTTGAGTACTCGGCCGGCCGTTAGTTTATGAGCTCAAGAACAAGTATTCTCAAATAAAACACTCTTTTTTTCTTTTTTCCCCCCTTGGGTTGGAAAATGGTCTCCTACTGGATTTTTTGCTTCCTCTATTATCATTTTAATATAAGTTCTACTTGAGATTTGGTTCCAGCAGAAACCTGGTATCTCAGGCACTTTAACCATTTTTATCAGGACAGGGTTTGAATGCTTAAGAGCTCTGTAACGGGTTTTTGTTATTCCTCCTGGGTGGAGGCACATGTCATTTACATATTGTAAAACAATTTCCTGTGGGGGTGTTGTAACACTGGGGGGGTTGGATCTGGTTCCTCCTCCCCCTTGGAGGGTGAGAGGGCATGTGCCCCCAGCCATCTTCTCCCTCCCTTAGCCCCTGGCTTTTGGCAGAGTTACCGGTGTCTCCAGGGATTGGTAACAGCGTGAACTGCATTTAAGTCGGGTCTGGCCTTTGCCCTCAAACCGGTGCAGCCTCTCCTAGTTCCCGAACTAGCTGAAAGGCAATGCTTAAGCCATAATCCAAATTTCAATGTAAGACACCCAGTCCTGAGGGTGTGGCCACCCAATGCCCTGAGGGCACCAATCAACCTTGAAACTGCCCTGGACAGCGGCTACCCCTCAGCTAGCCATGTGGCCCGATTGGGCCATTTTGATTCACAAAACTTTCTTACACCCATTAACAAAAGCTCCGCAGTCAGCGGCACATTCTTGGAAGTCCTGAAAAGTATCTAAAAAAAACAAGTTAGAACAGTGGGGCACGTGGTTGACTGATTCTGCCCCGTAGTAGACTGTCCTGAAGAGAGAAGCCACAACACAGAAAACACACATGGCCATGAACCAGACTAACAAGACAAATACAGACAGACAGACAACAAAGGCCCCACAGGAAGGCCTATTAGATTAGGCCATAGGCTGGCCCCAGGCAGGGGCCATGCCCGCAGCCAGCCCCGGACAGCAGCTACCCATCAGCCACGCTGCAGTGGAGCGATAGCCCCAGACGGGGGCTATGAGTCAGCCAGCCACGCCATAGCCAAGCAGCCCAAACCCCAGGCGGCATGGGCCATGCTGCAGCCAGCCACGCCATTGCTGAGCAGATCAGCCCCGGACAGTGGCTACCAGCCAGCCAGCCACGTGGCAGGCGAACAGACCTCCCTGAGCGGCGTGGCAGCCCAGCAGACCGGCCCCAGACAGCTACTGGTCAGCCGGTCACACCGCAGCCGTGTATCCCGGCCCCAGACAGCCACTACCGGTCAGCCAGTCACACGGCAGGCGAGCAGATCGCCCCGGATGACGGCTATGCCTTAGCCACCCACTCCTCGGCTGAGCGGACCCAGCCCCTGACAGTGGCTATGCGTCAGCCACCCACGCGGCCCAGACCAGACTAACAAAGCAAATACAGACAGACAGACATCGGCCGACCAGATTAGGCCCCATTCAGCCTACCAGATTGGGCCCACGAGGGGCCCACCAGACTGGACCCCACAGGGGGTCCACCAGATTGAACCCTGAGGGGGTTCACCAGACTGGACCCCACAGGGGGCCCACCAGGAGCCAGGAGCGACATCTCGGCCTGACCTGGGACTGGTGTAAGCGGCTGCGTCCAACCTGACCAAAGTCCCCCAGATACAGAAAGTCAACTCACCAATTCAGGATGCCAGGTGGCTTCGTCCAGAAGGGCATCCTGAAGATGGGCTGAGGTCCCCCCAACAGTGAGGCTGAGGTACACCTCGCAGGAGCTCCCCTCTACTCAGGGTAGGGCCCCAGGCAACCATTACAGGAGGCCAATTTAGGCGTGAGGGCTTGGAGAAATTAAATCTCGATGGGGCCTCCAAATGTTGTACCCAAAGAAAATAAAATCATCCAAGCCGATCACATAAAGCCAAAAGAAGCCTTTATTTTAGCTGGCCAGGGACGACCTCCCTTACTCCTAAAAGCGGGGTTCCGGGATCACGCGTTAATTGTGTCATTGCCAACTTTTATAGGGCTCGGGATGGGATTAGGGCAGGGCTATAGGGCGAGGGAGGGTTTAGGGTTGGGCTGTAGGAAGGGGATTAGGGTGGGGCTGACTTTCTCCTAGTGGCACGGGAGAATCTTTCTGGGAAGTATAACAATTTAAATTGAATCTTTTAAATCATGTGAATTAAAGATATTTTTTGAATTGTAATTTGCACACTTTTTGTTTATATTAAATCTTTTTTACCATGTACATGATTTGACATATGACAGAGAGACAAATGAAAACACAAAACACACAAACACACACACACACACAAAGAAAAATTCATGAGCTCAGAAAATATAGAATTTAAGCATAAAGCAAGTCCTAAAAAAAAGAGAAAAGAAAAGAAAACACAGCCATGAAGGATTTAAAGCAGTATGAGAAAAAAAAATTTTCTTTCTGTGTTGTAGCTTAACATACATTCCAAAGCAGACTTCAGCAAGGTCAGGCCAGGAAAGTTGTTGCTTAGGGTTTTTTTAACCCCCCTTTTTCTTTTTTCAAGGAGAATGCAAGTGGCTAGTTCCAGCTTATCTATTTCAGGCTGCATCTGGTGAGTTAGCAGGGCGAGCTAGGTGGAGGCTAGGAGGAGAAGAGATTGGAAAATTCTTTTCCTTGGCTTCTCTGTTAGCCTTTGAGTAGAGATAGCAAAGTACAGATTGTATTGGGTAGGGCTTTGAGTTTGATATGAGAGCAGGCTGTAAAGTTCCCATTTTTGCATGTTTCTATTTATTATTCTTAAGTCCTGTAAAAGTCTCTATAAGTTTATTTGCTTTGGAGAAACTGGCATGTTTGGCATAGTCTTTTTGTTTGCATAAGGCTGTGAATTGCGGCTGCTTTGGGGGGGAGGTTGCTCTCCCCTTATCTCCTCAGTGCTTAGCTTTCCTTTGTCCCTTCCCCTGCAGCAGGGAAGATTTCAGTGCCAGTGTGTGCTGGGCAGACCTAGTGAGTCAGAGTGACCTGTAAATTTACTTTGCTGGGAGTTAGAGGAATCATCAAAAGAAAAAGTTACAGCTTCCAGAGGAGCAGCAACGTGTGCAATGAGAGCTACATCTTCACATTCCCTCGTCTCTTCATATTCTTCTACCTTATCACAGGAGCCAGAAAGTTAGAATTCTGGGCTTCATATTTTCGCTGGGATTAGTAAACCAGTGGGAGTGGCAATTGCCTGCTCAATGTCTGAACTGACTTGAGAAGACGTTTGCTTTTTTCCTCCGTGCAGAGTTGCTGGAGGGCTTTAAAGCACAGGAATCTGACTTGCATTCAGGTGGTTTATCTTTTATTTGTATCCTATGGGTGAGGAAAATATTTTTTTCCCAAGATTGTGGGGCCCATAGGTTAGCATTGTCACCTTGCACTTCCGTGCCTTGAGTAAGGGCAATAATACCCTTCCAAAAGTCTGGGTTCCATAAATAATCCTCTGTCGTGGATGGTGCTAATTTAATTACTATTTCCCAGACCTGTTGCACTTCTTTCTCCTTCACCCTAACAAACCTACTTCTAACTAGGACCCATAATGCCCTCACCTGGGGTTCCTTTAGATGTGAGGAGATGGTATCCATGTTAGAAGGTGCACTTACCCAGATTCCTCAATTTTCTTGGAGTTGAAGGGGGAAATAATACAGGGGAAGTTCTCCA
Source organism: Glaucomys volans (assembly GCA_020662805.1). Taxonomy (NCBI): domain Eukaryota; kingdom Metazoa; phylum Chordata; class Mammalia; order Rodentia; family Sciuridae; genus Glaucomys; species Glaucomys volans. The sequence continues at coordinate 142,037 of JAJEJO010003559.1, forward strand.
AGAAGAAGTCTGAGCTGAACGGACAGCTCACAACCAAGTCACTGAAGCAAATGCAGTGCTGCGCTTTTTGAGAGTCTCAGGAGCAGAGACGAGTGGCTCTCAGTTGAGAGATAATGGGAGCTCTGGTGACGCACTTCTCCAAGAAGGGCCCCACAGTTGGATGCCACCTGTTGTAACTGTTTAGTTTGGGTCTAGGCCTATTGTCACTGTTAGACTAGGCCTCAACCTGTGGGTCTTTGTCCCTTCTGGAGGGGGTAAGGCCGACGAGGTAACCAGTGCCCTCGGGAGAGCAAGTTCCAGACCAGTCTTAAATTTATTAAGGAATTACAGCACTATAATAGAAGAGGGGAGTCCAAGAACAAAGAACTATAGTGTAACATGATAGTCTGTAAGGATGTGTCGTAACAGTTTAGTTTGGGTCTAGGCCTATTGTCACTATTTGACTAGGCCTCAACCTGTGGGTCTTTGTCCCTTCTGGAGGGGGTAAGGCCGACGAGGTAACCAACGCCCTCGGGAGAGCAAGTTCCAGACCAGTCTCAAATTTATTCAAAGAATTACAGCACTTTTATAGATGAGGGGAGTCCGAGAACAAAGAACCAGTGGTGTAACATGATAGTCTGTGAAGATGGCCCAATGAGGAGTCACACAGTTTACCAAAGGGCGGAGGGAGAAGTGAGGAGAGTGAAGCTCACCTGGGGCATATGTCCGCAGACAGGTCAGGCCACTCGCGAGTATTCTCCAGCGAGCATGTAGGAATCCCGTGTTTTCAGCAAAGGATTATGCCCTTCCGTAGCCTTTGGAGGATATGCCTCGGTGGCTTCTTTCTACATCCCCACAAGGATGGTCCAATTAGAAGTCACACAGTTTACCAAAGGGAGGAGGGAGAGAGGAGGATGAGTGAAGCTAAACTGGGGCAATGGCCATTGGTGGGTCAGGTCACTTGGGAATTTTCTCCACAAGCATGAGCAATCCTGAGTGTTCCATCAAGGATTTTACCTTTCCACAGCCTGAGAACATATACCTCAGTGGCTTCTTTCTGCATCCCCACACTCAGCCAAACTTTTTATAATATTTAAAATAAGTAAAAATATCTTATATCCTTTTTTAGCTTTTAAAGTCAGTAAACATTGCTTTATTTGGGGGGGGGGGCGGTTACCTGGGATTGAACTCAGGGGCACTTAGCAACTGAGCCACATCTCCAGCTGTAAGTGCAAAAGGATGGGAAGCAGACCTCCATGGATTCAGAGGGCCTTGGTCTCAGCAGGGGGAAACTGGAGTTTCGTAGGCATGGACTATAAAACTGGCTGGCGGTGGTGGCTAGACTGAGCAATTTTCTTAGCAAGCCTGTCTCCTTGCTAAGATAAATCAGTCTGATGGCCTTTGGAGTGTAAGATTGCTACCCTATATGGTAAAAGTGTAGCTTCAAGCAACTCTTTTATGTAACTAGCATTAAGAATTGAGGTTCCTGTCTGAGTTAGGAAGTCCCTTTCTCTCCAGGTTAAGATATCAGAATGAATAATATTGTATGTGTACTTGGAATCAGTAAAAATATTGACTGATTCATCCCTGGCTAATTATAAAGCTCTGGTGAGGGCCACTAGCTCAGCTTGCTGGGATGGGTCCCTGGGGGTAATGGAGATAACTGTAATATCTGGGTGAGGACAAAAGGAGAATTTACTATAACTTCTCCTTGAATTATAGCTTTACCCTACAGGTAAGGGGACTGTTTTTGAGAGCTCCCATCTACAAACCAGCCTGGGGAGTCAGGTAAATGTTGATCTGTTATATGAGGAAATGGACTCATCATAAAGTCCAAAATGTCAGGACAAGAGTGAGAAGTTACCTCTAGAAGGGTTTTTTGCTGGGAGAAGAGTGGCAGGGTTTAGTGAGGAGGCTTGCCTATTTTGTATTTTATTTAGAACCAGGGTTTCACTGAGTTGCTTAGTGCCTTGCTTTTGCTGAGGTTGGCTTTGAACATGGGATCCTCCTGCCTCAGCCTCCTGAACCACTATGGGTAAATATAGTTTTAATTTTGGTTATGGAATTAATGTTAATATAAGCAACCATGAAAATGTAGAAATCAAGAACAGTTGACTAAACTTGGGAGACAGAGGAGAATAGAGTGAAGGGAAGGATAAGGCCACTAATATCATCTTACAAAATAGAGACCTATAGTACATAGGGCATAACTGAAGCAGACACTAAGAGAGTTAATATATTTTTAAATTAGAAAGGTAAAAGCTAAAATATATCTGTATTAGGAGGAAGAGAGGAAAGTGATTTGGAATTGAGCCTAAATGTTAATCTGTCATAATGTGAAGTCAATAGGTACTTAATGAATTCATAGATGGGAACATTTCTGTAGCTACTAAAATGGTGCTAGAAGTGGTGCCTCTTAGGACTTGTGTTCGAGTTGGAAAGTGGTGGTGAGAGACAGTAGCTTTTAGCTGTTTCCATGAACTATTTTGATTAAATGCAAAATGAGAACCAAGTGACTGAGTTTCTGTTTAGAGTGATGAAAACGTTTTGGAAATGATGGTTGCACAACATTGTGAATGTAATTAATGCCAATGAAATGCATACTGAAGTGGTTAAAATGGCAAATCTTATGTTACATATATTTCACCTTAATTATTTTAAAAGGTGTGAAATGAGGTGAGAGTCATATTTTTCTGAGTGTGCTTCCTATAAATAATTTCACCTAGACAAATTCCTAGTCCTAAAATTTCATAGGATGGATTTACCATGGATGACCATGGTTGAAAAGACTAAATAATTATGGAACCAGGGAATCTTGAGGTTGATTATGAGGATATTTGACTATTTCTGGATGTGGTGAGACACTATTAAATAGGACTCACCCACAGAAAAAGTTCCCATGTTACAAAATGACTTTTAACTGAATCTTTTTCTACTCTCGGATTAACATGAAAAGAGTCACTTCAAAAGCGGTTGAAATACAAGCAACAATAGGTGTTGGCAAGGATGTGAGGGAAAAGGTACTTTCATACATTGCTTGTGGGCTTGCAAATTGGTGCAGCCACTCTGGAAAGCAGTATGGAGTTTCCTTAGAAAACTGGGAATGGAACCACCATTTGACCCAGCTATCCAACTCCTTGGCCTATACCCAAAGGACTTAAAATCTGTATATTATAGTGATGCAGCCACATCAATGTTTATAGTAGCCCAATTCACTATAGCGAGATTATGGAACCAACCTAGATACCCTTCAATAGATGAATGGATAAAGAAACTATGGTATATAAACTCAATGGAATATTATTCAGCCATAAAGAATAATAAAATTATGGCATTTGCAGGTAAATGGATGGAGTTGGAGAGTATCATGCTAAGTGAGATAAGCCAATCCCAACAAACAAAAGGCCGAATGATTCCTCTGATAAGTAGTTGATGGCATGTAATGGGGCGGGGGGAGGTAGGGGAAGAATGGAGGAAGGATGGATTGTATAGAAGAAAGTAAGGGGAGGAAGGTGGGGAAGGAAAGATAATAGAATGTGACAAACATCATTATACTATGTATATGGATGAATATGCAAATGGTGTGATTCTACTTTGTACACAACCAGAAAAATGATAGTTGTACTCCATTTGTGTACATTGAACCAAAAAAAAAAAAAAAAAAA
>JAJEJO010003559.1:155680-184678 GCA_020662805.1 Glaucomys volans
GTGCCTGTGTTGCTGTAGTATGCTGATTTTAATTCTTTTGGGTATAAACCCAAAAGTGGTATAACCAGGTCTTTATATGTGAATACATGACCAGTGTAACTCCAAATCATGAACAGCCATAAGAATGGAATCCTAATTAGAGTTAATTATACTCCATGTATGTACAATATGTCAAAATACATTCTACTGTCATATATATCTTAAAAGAACATTTTTTTTTAGGAAAAAAAAACTAATACGTAGGCCAAGATCCAAGTTGTAAGAATAATAAAAAAGTATTTTCAAATGAAAAAAAAACAGGGCTAGGGTTGTAGCTCAGTGATAGGTATTTGTCTAGCACATGTGAGGCACTGGGTTCAATCCTCAGCATCACATAACAAATAAATAAAATAATGGTATTGTGTCCATAGCCAGTGGGACCCAGCCTGGGTATGGGGGCAATTTGTCCAGCAATTTGTCCAGGCTGGTCTAGACTCTCAAGAATGCTAAGCACAAGAGCTGGGTTCAGTGGTGCACACCTATAATCGCAGTAGCTTGGGAGGGTGAAGCAGGAGAATCATGAATTCAAAGTCAGCCTCAGCAACTTATCAAGACCCTAAGAAACTCAGCGAGATCCCGTCTCTAAATAAAATATAAACAAGGGCAGGTGATATAGCTCAGTGGTGAGGTGACCCTGGGTTCATTCACTGGTACCAAAAAAAAAAAAAAGAAGGCTAAACCCAGGTGGTAGGCTCGAGGTGGATGAGCAAAGAAATCCTAGTGGTGCTTAACAAGCTATGCGCTCTGCTGCAGTTTTCCTTTAGAAGAAATTCTTGAACCACGTCTTCTCTGGGTATTTTTTGAATGAGCCCAGATTCAACATGTGGAATGAGACTGATGAAACTACACAGCACCATGAATAATCCACTTAGATTCAAGGAGCTTTTCATTTCTGTTTGCAGGATAGCAAAAAGAGTAAATGTGCTCATGAATGTTCATGAGAACTTTTGTCACAGAGTGGACAGAATCTTGGGTAAGAGGAGACACTGAGACACTGGGAAGTGATTTAGAAATGGCTAACAAAAGTCATGCAATGTTCACTCATACATTGCTGGTGGAGTTGCAAATTGGTGCAGCCACTCTGGAAAGCTGTATGGAGATTCCTCAAAAAACTTGGAATGGAACCACTATTTAACCTAGCTATCCCACTCCTCAGTTTATACCCAAAGGTCTTAAAATCAGCAAAGTGTAGGGATGCAGCCACATCTATGTTTATAGCTGCTCAATTCACAATAGCTAGATTGTGGAACCAACTTAGATGCCCTTCAATTGAAGAATGGATAACGAAACTGTGGTATATATATGCAATGGAATATTACTCAGCCATAAAGAATAAAACTATGGCATTTGCTGGTAAATGGATGGAGTTGGAGAATATCATGCTAAGTGACATAAGCCAAGCCCCGAAAACCAAAGGCTGAATGTTTTCTCTGATCAGTGGATGCCAATACATAACAGGGGGTGTGGGGGGCTGTTATGGGGAGATCAGAAAAGAATGGAGGAAGTATGGATGGTATAGAGGAAAATGGGACAGGAGGGGGTGGGGAAAGGAAAAATAGTAGACTGAGACAGACAGTATAACCCTATGTATATGTAAGATTATATGAATCGTGTGAATCTACATTGGGAAAAAAGATATATTCCCTGTTGTATAATTATATCAAAATGGGTTCCACTGTCATGTATAATTAAAAAGAACCAACAAAAAATAAATAAATAAATAAATTGCCAAAAAAAGTCATGCAAAGTTAAAAAAATTTTTTTAAAGAGGAACCATATTTTGCCTATGAAACTGTCAGAGATTAAAATAAAAGATAATACCAAATTATACAAGGATATAGTGCCATGGGTCCTATGGGTGGGAGTGCACAGTAAGGTAAACCTTTAATGAAAGGGAATATGTGTACCTAAAGTTTTAATATGATTTATACTCTTTTGACCTGATGATTCTTTTGACTAGGAGCAATTTGTTTTAAGGAAAACAAACTGACTGTTTATAGCTGGAAATCCCCTTAATGTTCAAAAGTAGGAAATTAGTTAAGTAAATCATGTTTCATTAATAAAATAAAATGTAATTGGAAAAACTTCAAAAGAATACTAGGCAGTATGGAAAATTCTATTAGGTAATTTAATTTTAAAAAGAAAGAAAGAAAGAAAAAAGACCTCTTTTCTGCCCTTCCCCTCTTTTCCTAAACAATTAAGTCCTAAAGTCACTGGACACAGCACAGCAAGGTGGACATCCCTGAGGAGTGGCAACCTGGCATGGGGAAGAGGAAAATGAAGCCCAGGACAGGAGTTGTCCATGTTGATGTGGGGTGAAGGGTCCTTGGAAAGCAAGCTCAGCATTGAGTCAGAGCCAGAGCAGGTGAAGGGGTGTCCACTCTGAGGGTTGGCCTGGTGTGAGATATCAGAACCCTAATGAGGGGCATCCTGGACCATCAGAGTCAGAGTAGGTAAAGGGCATCAGTTATGGGAAGCTGGATTATATACGATTATATGGATTATATATTTATGCACATAAATTGAATGAGCAAATATATTAAGGAAAATGTGGGAGAGGGTGTCATAAATTAAAAAGTTATAGCAACAATGGAAATGGCAACTGAAACCTGGAAAGGGAGAAAACAAGTATGAGCCCTGCAGAGCTAGATTAGAATTAAGTATTGATGTAAACCCATGATTTTTGATATAGATACATAAAGAAAATTCATGAAAATGCAAAAGGGAGGAAGGAGGGGAGCGGGGAGAGAGACAGACACCTGAAGATGAGAACGTTTGCTTTATTCCCAACTCTGAGAAACTTGAAGTTCTCTCACTTTCATTGTGATGAGTACATACCTAATACCCACACCTTGGGTTCCAAATACTGGTTTCAAAATGACCTGGTCTCCTTAGAGAAATGACTGGTTTAGGGCAAAGTATATGTAAGATGAGCAAGACATGGTGGCACACACCTGTATTCCCAGCCACTCAAGAACCTGAGGCAGGAGGATCACAGGTTCAAAGTCAGCCTCAGCAACTTGGTAGGCCCTAAGCAACTAAAAATAAAAAAATTTTAAGAGGCTGGGGATATAGTTCAGTGGTAAAGCACCCCTGGGTTCAACCTCCAGTACCAAAAAGTTCCATACACACACACACACACAGATATAATGAGCTTGAACCATCTTCTTGTTCCTCAAAGCAAAGAACTGCCTAAACAATGATGGAAACTTGTCAAACACAGAGAAGTCAGAGTAAAAGGCTTCCACTGACAATGTGGGGTAGATTATAACTCATAAAACATGAGTCCAGAGTAACATGAATAAATGAATGCATTTACTAGGTAATGAGTTTCAAAATATGTCCACCACTAAACACTAGTTACAAAGAATAAACAATAATATCTTTATTAGAGAAGCCTGGCAGATTCCCCTTAATCAAGTGAACAAAGTAAATGTCATAATGTCTCAAACTGAAATTGAACTGGAACAAGGAGAAAGCAGGGGAAAAACTGGCCTCATTTCTGTAACATCCCTGGTGAAGATACAGAATCTGAATCTAATCAGAGCAAACTCATATGGAGGGACATTCCACAAAATAATTGGCCTGGAATCTTCAAAAGAGTTAGTCATGAACCCAAGAAAGCCTAAGAAGCTATCTCACACTAAGGAGAATAAAAGAGAGAAGACTATTAAAAGAAATGCACCATTCTTTTTTTATAAAGGACATCTTTGGGACCGATGATGAAATTTGAGCAGGATCTGAGTTAGATGGTACCACACATCAGGGTCATGATTTTAATGAATGCATTGTGGTTATATAGGAGAATAGCCTTATTATAACAAGAAAGATACACTAACTACAGAAAAAGTTCTTTGTACTGGCAGCTTTTCCATGAGTTTGACATTATCTGAAACATTTTTAATTACATTTCAAAAGTACAATGCAAAACTACAAATAAAGTTTTACTCCAATTTTGTGTTTAAAAATATATATTTGTGATAAATCTAAGCTTTGAAATTTTCTTGTATGTGGCAATTTGTTTATATTCTTAGGTATTATTTGTTTGCATGGGACCAAATCAATTTTTAGATTAAGGAAGCACATAATATAAACCTGTAAAGTTAGCCCAAATGCTTTTTGATTCACATGACTTTGAATCTGTGACAAATAAATTAATCTGTATGTGTTGATAATAAGGATGTCTTTAAAATTTGGCAACACATTGGTTTCTGGCCTATTAGAATTTTTGCAATTAAATAACTTTTAAAATGTTAACTCTGCTTGATCTCCATGAGTAATCAGAAAGCCATTAAATAAATAAACATAGAAGATAGGCATTTATAAATGTTCAGTTTTTAGAAAGCTATCTGTTGTTTTGCTATAAAAGCCCATTTATGAAGACTTTTCCAAGTAAAAAGGAGGATTATAAAATATTATTTATGTGGCCTAATGCCAACAGTCTTAGATAAAATCTGGAGGGCTTACCTGCTTTGAAATACTGCTATTTTCCTGCTTATTCTTTGCAAAAATTGGATTCTTGAGAACGTAGCTTGTCAACCATTTTGTTTTTTGAGAACTAAAATGATTCAGAACTAAAATATTAGGATTTCATACTTCAAATATGCTGTTTTCTTTTGATAAATGTGTAATTCTTTTGTCTTTATATAACATTCATGGATATAAATTATCAACTTTCAACAGACTTAAAAATTTCCAAGTAAGCTTATGCAGTAAAATGTTAAGACTGAGTTTGTACTAAGCTCTAAAAGTGCTCAATATTAGGTAATATTTAACACATACTGGTAGAATTCCTAACTCAAGAAAATTAATTATTAATTGGTATTTCTTTCCTTGCTCCAGGCCTGAGATAAACTAAGGAAATTAACAGATGAATTAAGATGCTAATAACCTGTGTGTGGTTTGTGTTTCTGATTTCTAGAATGTCACCACTCTAGAATGAGTGAAAAATTATGTTTTTTTTTTTTTAGGATGGTTAAAAATTGATTATAAATCCTACTTGTACTTTCTCAAATTAACTTTTTCTATATCTTCATTCAGCAATCTAAATGTTATATCCATTCCCTGAATTATGATTGTTATATTTACATTGGATATGAGAATCTGATGTTAGACATCAGCTTTGAAAACTAATTTGCCTCTTTTAAGAATATTTTTATAACTTCTATTGTTAGAAAGGTTTGTATTGATATACAAGCTCTAAATTTGTGATTATTAAAAATAAAATTGATATTAGCCAATCAGCCTTCAATAAAAACAGATTAGGGCTGGGGATATAGCTCAGTTGGTAGAGTGCCTGCCTCTAGGCGGCACATAGGCACAAGGCCCTGGGTTCAATCCCCAGCATTGCAAAGAAAAAAAAAATAGAGGCTTTCTGCTGGGCGTGGTGGCCTATGCCTGTAATCGCAGCCGCTCGGGAGGCTGAGGCAGGAGGATCGAGAGTTCAAAGCCAGCCTCAGCAACTTAGCGAGGCCCTAAGCAACTCAGTGAGACCCTGTCTCTAAATAAAATACAAAATAGGGCTGGGGATGTGGCTCAGTGGCCGAGTGTTCCTGAGTTCAATCCCCAGTTCCAAAAAACAAAAACAAAAATAAATAAATAAGTAAATAAAAACAGATTAAAAACCTGTTTATAATTTGAACTAACCTCAGTTCATTTGCTAACCTAGAGTTACAAAATGAATTTATATAGTGTTTTAATCAGCATGGTGCTTTACTGCCTTCTTTTTTCTTTAAATTTTTTTTTAGATAATACATGACAGTAGAGTATTAGTTAGATGTATTTATACAAGCATGGAGTATATCTTGTTCTAATTGGGATCCTAGTCATGTGGTTGTACATGATGTGGAAATTCATTGTGGTGTCAGATTCATTGCATTGTCTTTCCTATGGCTATCCCCCCTCCCTTTTCTTCATTCCCCTTCAGCTAATCCACTAAACTTCTATTCTTTCCCTCCTCCCACCCTTTTTGTGTGTTTGCATTCACTTATCAGAGAGAACATTTGACCTTTGGTTTTGGGAGGATTGACTTATTCACTTAGCATGATAATCTCCAGATCCACCCATTTACCAGAAAATGTCATAAATCATTCTTTTTTTATAGCTGAGTTATATTCAATTGTGTATATATACCACATTTTCTTCATCCATTCATCTGTTGAAGGGCACCTCGGCTGGTTCCATAGTTTAGCTATTATGAATGAGCTGCTATAAACATTGATGTGGCTACATCAGTGCAGTATGCTGATTTTAAGTTCTTTGGGTATAAATCAAGGAGTGGGACAACTGGGTCAAATGGTGGTTCCATTCCAATTTTTCTGCAGAATCTCCATACTGCTTTCCAGAGAGTTTGCAGTCCACCAGTAATGTGTGAGTGTACCCTTTTCTCCACATCCTGGCCAATATTTATTGTCACTTGTATTCTTGATAATTGCCATTCTAACTAGAGTGAGGTGAAATCTTAGTGCAGTTTTAATTTGCATTTCTCTAATTGCTAGAGATGGTGAACCATTTTTCATATATTTGTTGACCATTCAGTATTTCTTCTGTGAAATGTCTGTTCAGTTCCATTGCCCATTTGTTGATTGGGATATTTGTTCTTTTGGTGTTAAGGTTTTTGTGTTCTTTATATATCTTGGAGATTAGTGCTCTATCTGGGGTATAAGTGGCAAAGATTTTCTCCCATATTGTAGGCTTGCTGTTCATTACTTGTGATTGTTTCCTTTGCTGTGAAGAAGCTTTTTAATTTGATACTATCCCATTTATTAATTCTTCATTTTACTTCTTATGCTTTAGGAATCTTGTTGAGGAGTTCAGTTCCTAAGCCAACACGATGAAGTATTGGGACTACATTTTCTTTTAGTAGGTGTGGGGTTTCTGGCTTAACTGCCTTCTTAAAAGGTCCTTCAGAGTTGTTAAAGGTATCTTGTGCTTTGTCTAATGTCAAAAGTCTAATTTGAGCTGGGTGTTGTGGCGCATGCCTGTAATCCCAGCAACTTGGGAGGCTGAGGTAGGAGGATTGTGAGTTCAAAGCCAGCCTCGGCACAGGCAAGGCACTGAGCAACTCAGTGAGACCCTGTCTCTAAATAAAATACAAAATAGGGCTGGGGATGTGGCTCAGTGACTGAGTGCCCCTGAGTTCAATACCTGGTTCCAAAAAAAAAAAAAGTCTAATTTGTATCAGTTAAATGTTGTAAAAGATTTTTCACTGAAAGAAATGGATTTTTCCTGCTTTAAATGTAGCTCTTTCTATTATTATGAAAAGGTATACACATTTTTGCATAAAAGGCTAAAAAGCATAATATAATATCACCCAAATATTAAAAGTAACTAATTTTTGATAGTGTGAGTACACTTGACCATAACTTTCTTCTTTATTATCTTATTTTCCTAATGATAGACAATGAATTGTATTTTTTTCTTGATGTCTCAAATCACTAGAAGAAAAACTAGACAATACAAATAAATTTTTAAAAATAATTCATTAATTAAAATTACCCTAAATCTTACTACCAAACCGAACCACTGACAGTTTGACAGCTATCCTTCCAGAATTTTTTACTTGCAAACATATGCAATTTTTTTTCAAATATAGGCATATGCTTTCATGAATTGGAATCATAATAAACACCATAAACTTCTCTCACTGAACTTATTTACAATCTTACACATCAATAAATTTAGGTCTTTATCATCACTTTAAGGGACTAAGTAGTATTTCACTGTTAAACTATTACCCAAAGTAGTAGATGTCCCTATCGTAGGACATCTAAGTTTTTCTACTCTTTACCATTATAAGCCATGCTGCAATAAACATTCTTTTCATACATCTTTATAAACTTGACATGTTTACTCCTTAGAATAAATTGTGGAAAGTGGAAGCCTTGGGTCAAGCAGTAAGAAAACAATGTCGGGAGGTTTGCTGCATATTGACCTTTGGAAAGCATGTGTTTCCATGTGTGTTCATACCAGCCCAGGACCTAACCCTTGGCCACATTTGACAGTATCATCTTTCTTCTTTGTAAGGAACTTACCAGAATATAATCAATCTTTATATTGTTTATATAAACAAACAACTAAATAAAAAAATACATTTCCCATGTTTATAAATGTCCTAAAAATGATACATATTGTATGGTTTTTTAAGTAATATAGTAAAATTAAGTCAATTATTAACTGCAAGGACAGGAGAGAAGTAAAGTCATTCTTTGGGAACAAAGTAAATTTGTTCCCAAATTTAAAAAAGAAGAAGTCGGGTATGGTGGGGCACACCTGTAATCCTGGCTGTTCTAGAAACAGGAGGCTCTCTGAAGCCCAGAAGTTCAGGGCCGGCCTGCGTAAATAATAAAACTCTTTAAATAAATAAAAAAATCTTATAGCACAGTTTCTAAAAGTCAGGACTGTGGAAACAAGTTACTGAGTGGCTCTGGTTCAGGGTGTCCCATGAGTTTGCAGTCATCTGAAGGCTATTCACTCAACTGACCTTTGAGCGGAGGCCTTAGTTGCTTCCAGGTGTTGGAAGAAGATCTGAGTTCCTTTCCATAGTCTGGCTGCACTGTTCTCAAGGAATGGCAACTACCTCACCCCAGAGCAAGTGAAGCAAGTGCTGGGGGAAGACAAATTCTTTTCTTGAACTATCTCAGAAGCTCTATGCCATCACTTTTATCCCATCCTATCATTAGAATTATATCATTAAATTCAGCCACACTCCAGGACAGGGAAATCAAGATCACCTTTTTTCTTTTTTTCATGTTGGGGATCAAAGTTAGGGCTTCAAACATGTAGACAAATGCTCCAACACTGAGTTGCATCCCCATCCCTCAAGATCACTTTTTGAAATGAAGAGTATCAATGAATGTGTAGAAAAATTTTGAAACTATCATGATAACTAAAAACTAGCTCTTATCAAGAGCTTCTGTAGTTTCAGATAGTGATGAGAGATGGCTGACTATCCCTAGATAGAGAAAGTTGGAAACCTGGAATGGCGGTGACATTATTAATTCAAGGACAATTGATTCCTTGGTTCACCTTCCTCTTGAATGGTAGCGACTATAAAAGAGCCAGAGGGGATTAAGCCATGTTAGCCAATGTTTGAGAACGGGCCTTAGAAAAAAATGTGAACTCAATTAAATGTGTGTGTGTGTATGTGTGTGTGTGTCCACATACATTGAACACTTGCATTGTGTTAGTTCACTTAGGAATCCCAACTTACTGATAAACATGAACCAGAGAGGTTACTTACTCAAGATCAGCTAATAAATGTTAAAGGGAGGAGTTCAGCACAATCTTGATGTGGCCCACCTTCCTAAAGCTTGCAATGCCAGGATCCTGTGGGTATGCTTCACTGACATTCTGGAGTTTACCCTTCCTGCCTGCCTGAAGTGAGCTTCAACCTGGGCCTCTGCCCTTCAGCTTCATGGAAGACTTCAAGTAAAATGAGTTATTAATCCCTTCTTAGAATATGTACATTCTAAGCTGGACATGGTGGCACACGCCTGTAATCCAAGCGACTTGGGAGGCTGAGTCAGGAGGATTTCGAGTTCAAAGCCAACCTCAGCAACTTAGTGAGGCGCTAAGCAACTCAGTGAGACCCTGTCTCTAAACAAAATACAAAATAGGACTGGGGATGTGGTTCAGTGGCCGACTGTCCCTGAGTTCAATCCCTGGTTCAAAAAAAAAAAAAAAAAAAAAAAAAACATAAAAAAAAAAAGAGAAGAAGATGTACATTCTATAGCAGCAGCTCCTGTCAGGGTTTGCCCTTAGCAAAGATTTTAGGGCAGTTTGCCTAAAAACAGACTAAGATGGAGATTCTTGAGCTGGTGATTTTATTTTTAGGGAGTACTCACAGAACTGCTCTTAGGGAGGGCAGAGGAAAAGCAAAACAGAGATATGATTTCAACAAAAGTCTAGCCTCAAACCTGACCCAATGGGAAGCTCTTGAATTTGATTAATGCCATAACATTAAGGCAAGAGGCCCAGGTTCCTCCACATCTTATCAGTCAGTGATTGGCTTTAGGCTCTCCTTGAAGAAGGACATGACCTCTTAGGCATTTCCAACAAGGAGATCCCCACAGACTGGAAACAATTCTCTGAAGAGGAGGACACTTGTGAATTCTAAAGAAAGAACACACATAGCAGCTGGGGGATGGCTGCACCTGCCTGGTAAATAGGAGCCATTATCAGCAGATTCTTTGGATATACTTTCCTTAGCCTTGGAAATACATTGTTATAACCCCAGTCTCCTAATACTGTTGCTTTCTGTATGCTGGTCTGCAGCTATCCCAGCTTCCAGAGCAGTGCCCAGTGCTAGATCTAATCTCATCACCCTCCTCTTCCTATCACAGTTGTCTGTTCTGGTTCTCATTTGTAAATATGCTACAAGGGCAGACTAAGTGCCTCATCTTCTTTAGTGTTAGTTCACTTGGGTTCACTGAATGAATACCCAAGAAGTACTACCATGCCAAACTCATGCAAAAGCATTCATAGAATAAAGGTTATTTTACTTTTTGATTTTCTTGTTGTCACCTGATAAAGGTGCCAAAAATCCCTTTCATTCTTTGCAGTTAATAATTTTAAATCCTTGTGTATAGGGAAGCACAATAGATTTATAGGGATATAATTCCAAATATGAGCTTCATGCCAGTGCAGGATAGCTGACATTTTCTGACAGTGGGAACCCTAATGCCACCTCAGTCCTATACACACAGGCAATGAACTCTAGTGCCATATGTGAGCACTCATTTGCCTCATTGTCCCCTTTGCTTAGCCTTAATACCTCCATCTTCCTCTTTCCCTTCCTCTTCCCCTAAATCTAAACTCTTATCTTATTTCTGAATCATAATTCTAATAAAGAACCAGCCCACTTCTCTTAGAAGTGACATCACTGTGATTTGAATCACTTTCGGACAATAACTGGAGCCCAATCTGCAAACACGAAGAGGAGAGAAAGGGTAGGACTATAGGTAAGATGTGGGGTACAGAGTCAGGAACATCAACAAATTACACGCTATATCAAAATGTTGCAAAATATAGCAACAACTGTCCCCTGGAGTCCCTTTGGGTCCCGCTAGGGATGAGACTGCTAGATCATATAGCTCAGTCTGCTTTGCCTGGCAAGAGTGAGACTGAGCTACATTGCCGCCTTCCTTTTTCTTTTTTGAATCAGGTTCTCACTAAGTTGTCCAGGCTGACCTGGATCCTCCTGCCTCAGCTCCTGCCTCAGCCTCTCAGGTAGCTAGAATTACGGGCTACTTGTACATTGGTAGGTGTATTGCCTGACCACCACTGTTTTTAAATGTTTTCCAAAGTATCTAGAACTGAATTATATTTATTATCCCAGGTTAGGCATGCATATTTCTAATCTAGACCTAGGAGACAGTTAAATGAAGGAAAAAGTACAATTTTGTTTCTTCTCTCCTTATTTTAAAATCATGTGTGGTACACATTTGAAATGCGGATGAAATAGGATACGGTGGGAAAAAAATGAAAATCTCCTATAATCCAACTAAACTCAGCAATTTGATTTTCTTTATCTGAATTGGATTTTTTTATTTTTAGATCATTCATTCAAAAAATATTTGAGTGCTCATCATGTGCTTTGGAGGATGACCTAAGGGTTAGAAAAACAAATGTCCTAAGAGAGTTGGTTGGAGCAGCCAAGAAGGAGGTGCTGGACATTGGGGAAAACTTTGTCCTTTAAGAAGGTTAAGACAGTATGAAAATGTCTTCTCTCTGTCTCAAGGATTGTTAAGCAGAGATGTGTGCTGAGGAGGCCCAGCAACAAAAGAAGACCAGGGTGGGAGTGGATTAGAGTGGCAGAGGAGCATTTTCACAGGGAGCCCTGGAAAGATGGCTTGGAGCAGAGAAGGGCATTGTGGGAGCAGGGGAGAGAATTGTTGGAATCATGTCCTTTAATTTAAGATTCTGTTGTTACTGGGAGAAGCATTCTGTACAGTTTTACTTAGTATTAAGTTTCGTTTCATAGTACATTATATTCCCATGTCATTAAATAACCTTAAAAACATTTAAGCCATGATTTATTTTACTAATCTTCTATGATTGGACCTTGTCATTTCTAATTTTTTTAATTGTAATTGCTGTTGATGAAAATTTTTGTCAATCTTTGTTCACATCCATGACTATTTCCTTAGGAGACTGACACTTGGCAGTATGATTACTGGATCAAAGGATATATCATAGACAGTATTAAAACATATTTTACGGGGGGGATAGGAAAGAATGGAGGAAGTATGGATGGTGTGGAGGAAAATGGGATGGGAGGGGATGGGGGTAGGAAAAATAGTAGACTGAGACAGATAGTACTACCCTATGTAAATGTAAGATTATATGAACTGTGTGAATAAAAAATAAATTAAAAAAACCCATATTGCCAGTTTGCTCTTTCAATTAGTATGAAAATGGCAACACCCTTGCCTGCACTGGATATATATAAATTTTAATTTTTTCCATTTTAACAGGTGAAAAGTGACTTGTCATTGTTTTAACATGCTTTTTCTTTTTCTTTCTTTTTTTTTTTTTTTTTTGCAGTGCTGGGGATTGAACCCAAGGCCTTGTGTTTGCAAGGCAAGCACTCTACCAACTGAGCTGTATCCCCAGCCCAACATGCATTTTTTTGATATTAATGAAATTAGTGTTTTTTTTTTCATGTTTCGCTTGTCTTTTCATATTCTCGGACAATTTTAAACTACTTTTCCTACCAGTTTATAAGAGTTTTTAATATATTAAGAATATTGGACTGGGGATATAGCTCAGTTGGTAGAGTGTTTTCCTCACAAGCACAAGGCCCTGAGTTTAATCTCCAGCCCCGCCAAAAAAAAAAAAAAAAAAAAAAAAAATCAATTTTTTAAAAAGAAAGAAGGGAAATGGGACCCAGGCCAATGGGACCCAGGCCCACAAAGATCGACATCCTAGCTCAGGGTGCCACACCCAGAGAACACTGCAGCCCCAGCCAATCCCATCACAGGGATCTTCCTATGTAGCAGACATTCCAAAGCGTAGGGGAACCCTGATGGGCTAGGCCCAGGACAATGGTCCTGCTTGCTCATGTCAAAGGACTGCACTGTCCCCAAGAATATACATTTTGTTGCCATCCAAGAAATGAAATTTAAGGAGTTCTATAAAACCCTACAGATCCTCACACTAGTCAATGCTCAAACTGACTGTGAAACTCAAACCTGCGCTGATGGTATTGTACTTTATGTTACACTGCTGCCTCCAGAAGGACTCTGTCAAAATACTTACACGCTCTCTCTGAGCAGTGAACCCAGCAACTGCACCACTAATTGTAGCCATCACTCACAGAGCCCCACTATGAGCCATTTAATCTCATGTAAACCTTGCAACTGTATAAAGTAGGTACTATCATTATCTCACTGTGCATAAAAAGAACCTGAGGTGCTGAGAGCTCAGAGCAACTACCGTGGACACAACTGCTTTAAATGGCAATGCTGCAATTGTTTCCCATGTCTGTTTGAAACAGGACTGGGACTTATATGGGCTTGGGTCCCATATCTCCTCTTTAGAGCACTACCCCCATGTGTAAGGTCAACCAGAATTCTTGAATGAGTGCTGGAACTTGCACTTGTGAGGTCATTCTGAGTCTCTAAGGCCAAGCACTTGTTCCAAGAGGATGGCCTGGCAAGTAGATTGCTCCCTCTGGCTGGTATAGTATTTCTTTTGTGGGATCATTGAGAATGAGCCCCCAGAATGAAGCTAACATTCTGATTTGGGGTGATGCAAATATGTCCTAGACACAGGATGAATTTAGGACACTGGGCCACCAATGGTTCCTATTGACCCTTGGTCATATATTTCTTGTCTGTCTGAACTGGTTCTTTTCTTTTATGGTATACAAAACCACATTTGTTGGTAATCTGAGCATAGTTATTTCATAATCTTAACTAGATGTCAGTCTTTAGGATAGGCCTCATGATAACTACATTAAATAAAGGAAAGCCAGGTGAAAGATTTAGGAAAGTCTAGGGAAAGAAAAGAAAGTCTAGAATAGTGTTTTCCAACTGAAAACATTAGTTCTAGAAAATGTTACTAATGATGGGGGTGGGAAGATTACTTTGTGGGAATAATTACAGAAATGTAAAATATGATCTCTATTATTAGAGATTCACAGGCATATTAATATTAAAGGTTGTGAGAAGATCTTGAGAAAAGAAATCCATTTGCCTGTGATACTGCCATTTATTGGTGACGAGTTCTGCTTCCTCAGATGTTGAAGTATAATGCCAGAGAAGCACGCCAAGGCAAGCATATGAAGCAGGTTTTATTTAAAGGTAGTAATGCAGACTTCTCCTGGGAGGCAGAAGGCCATGGCTGATGTTCTAGAATCCCAAGAAGTGAGTGCACCCTGCATCTTTTAGGGTCTCCTTTATTCTGTTCTCTCCCGGCTTTTCTGTCTCCTTCCCGCCTACATAACTAGGCCCAGGAGATGCTGTGACATGGCAAAAAGGTGAGAAGCAGATGGCAGGGGTTTAGGGCCAGCAGGGAGGATTCAGGCAGGTAGGGGCCCAGAGGGCATTAATTAGCAATTCCCTGCCTGCAGCTTTTTTGGGGGGGAGCGGGGTAGTATAGGCAGGGAAACTTGGTGATCAAAAGGGCTCTGGAGACACTGACATTCCAATCTTCCAGGGGCTGTCTCCAACTTCCCAGACTCAGATGGCCTTCATTCTTCCGTTCAACCAGATTCCCTATTCTACACTAACTGCTTGTCTTCAATTCTGGGTTCATCTGTGTTTAATTCAGGATCTCCCAAATCATTTCAACATCTCTGTTAACAGTCTTTGAAACACTTATTCACACACACACAAAACTACCTTGGAAGGGATAGTAATGTAGCCCCACCATGCCTAGACCTCGTCTGATGCCCAGCCTCCAATTCAGACTAATTAAATCAATATTGCTAGAAGAGGGCCTTTGAAATTGCATTTTCCATATTTTTAAAGCCTTCCAAGGTAATTCAAATAAGTTGCCAACATTGAGTAAAATTTGTATAGAGTGTTCTGAACAAGTATCTGAGTGTGCAAAGAGTATAGGATTCATCCTTCCCAGTCACTTTTAATATATTCAGTGCTACATGACCCAAGAAGCAGTCTGTATAGAGGGCAAACCATAGGGCAAAGAAGAGAGAAAGAATCATAAGGAGAAGAAGAGAGAAAAGCCAGGTGTGTGGCATGCACCTGTAGTCCCAGCTACACAGAAAACTGAAGTGGGAGGATCCCTTAAGCACAGGAGTTAAGACCAGTTTGGGCAACACAAGGAAACCACAAAGAAAGAAAGAAAGAAAGAAAGAAAGAAAGAAAGAGAGAAAGAAAGAGAGAAAGAAAAGAAAGGAGACTGACAGCAAGAGATTGATTCTGAGAAAACTTTATATTTCACATTTTTTAGAAGATTAAAGAAATCATCCTAGTAAAAGTCCAAATCTTAAACATATATTATGGTTTAGATTGGTTGTGATTTTTAAAACTTTTAATAACATGTTGAGAAGTGTCCATCATCATCCAGACTATCAGGACCTGTATTCATGAGGACCCAGAACCTAGAGATTCTCTTCTGTTCTCTCTCTCTCTCTCTCTCTCTCTCTCTCTTTCTCTCTCTCTCTCCCTCTCACCCCCTGTTCATTTACCTAATATCTAATACACATTCTTAGCACAATAAATGCTTTACACTGATGCAAACACATAATCTAGGTCCTAAATTACTTAGAGTTGAATCTCATCCTTTTGAACCACTGTAAGCGAACAGGATGATGTTTCAAATTGGGAAGCAGCAAGTGAAGAGAAGGACCATAAGCCTCCATCTAAAATACAGATCAGTCATGTATGAGTTGGGAGATCCTCATTAAGGTAAGTGGGGGCTATGATTTGTTGGTAAAGTGTTCATGTGTTAGAGGCTTGGTCCTCAGTGTGGCTGTGTAGAGTGGTAGAACCTTAGGAGTGGGGCCTAGTATGAGGCAGTTAGGTCATTGGGAATCCTGCTCTTGGTAGGGATCAATTCTGGTCTGGTGGAGGGGTTAGTTCTTACAAGAGTGGGTTGGTATAAAAAGAGCAAGACTTGCCTCTCCCAAGTGTCTAGTTTCCTGTCTTGCATGTGATCTTTCCTTCTTGCATATGCTCCCTCCATGGTGCTCTCCGCCATGTTGTGATCCAACTAAGGGGTTTCTAATCATGAACCAAACTGATGGAGTCACTGATCTTGGATTTTTCAACCTCTAAAACTGAAAGTTAAATAAACTTCTTTTCTTTACAAGTACCTAGCTTCAGGTATTTTGTTATGGTAACAGAAAATGTTACTCTTTCTGAGCCTGTCACTTATCTATAAAATAGAGCGAACATATTCTACTTCCTTATAGAAATAAATTAAAACCAAATGCATGACAGCATCTAAAAGAGTGCCTGAAATACAATAATAGATTCTTTCCTGTTTGTCTTGGAAAGAAAATAATTCATATGAAGCCCTTTGAATCATGGATTAGGTTACTCAGCTCTCTTCATTTTTGTGGCCTTGATTGGAGTCATACAACTTCTAAATTCTCTTAAGTAATTCTGTGCTTCATTGCAATTGTTATAACTTCCAAGGAAGTACTGGAGAATCAATAAGTAGGAAATTATTGATCAATAAATGTGTTGATGAAGAATATAGAAGAATTTTATAATATAACTGCTTCCACAAAGATGTTGTGGCATAGCTAAGATCATATATGATATACTCAAATTAATTAAGAGCTCATTAAATAGTAAACATAGGTTCACAATCCCTTACCTGGAACTTGGGGCCAATACATTTGGGAACTTAGAATTTTTTGAAATTTTAAAAGCAATATTGAGTGTGTGCACATACGTACATAACATGCTACGGAAACACCCATAGAAGAGTATATCTTAGGCAGTATTCATGATCAAATACATTGATGCTTCCACAGTGAAATGTGTAATGTTTGCAGAGCATAAAGAAAGATACTAAGTAGCCTCATGTTGTCAATTTAGTTAGGCATTACATCTAAGTGAGTTTTAAAGTCACTTTGGAAAAAAACCTTGATTTTTAGAGTTTTAGGAATTTAGGAACTGTGGATAAGGGTCCAGGGACCTGTCAAAAGGCTGAAGCATGTACACTGGAAATGTAAAAAGGAGGTGAGATATCCACAAAGCCTTGTCACCATGTGACATTGACCATAGAAGCTATTTTCCTGCTTGAGCCACTAGGAGCCTGGGCTGCTTGAGCCACTAGGAGCCTGGTGTTTTGTAAATTGGTTTTTTGAGCTGATCTCCATAGTCAGATTAAAGCCTGATGGCTGAGATCCAAAGTGGAGACCAGAATGGGCAGATGGGAGTCCTCACTGTGCAGTGCAGGAGCCCTAAGAGGAGAAAGTTGGGGACCCATAGAAGGATGTAGCTCTATTTGCAAGTGAAAGAAGATAGGCTTTAATCCTGAATTATCCCTGTCTCTTACTATTTCTTTCTGGACAGTGGCCTCTTTGGCTTCTGGTTAAGGTGAAGGCATGCTTGGAACTCTTTGATATTCATTCCCAGTCCTATGGCCCTAGGTTTACCTACCAAATTTCTAAGTCCTACTCTGCTCTTTTTTCATCTCTTCTGACTCCACTTCTCATTTTTTCCCTTGTGTTAGGTAACCCTTTTTTTCTCTCCCCATCAGGAAGCAGGGGAATCCACATGGGCTGCGTCATCACCTCCTGCCTCTCCTCTCTCCACCACTCAAATGTCAGGGCAGCCCACAAAGGCAGACACACTTCCTGCCCAACACTGCTTTCAAGAGGTCATTGCCAAGAAAGGTGAGTGAGAGTATAAAGGGAAATGTTGAATGCAGGAGTCTGAGAGGACACCAGAGACCACACATCCAAATGGCTGTCCTCCTGCAAGAACAGGAAGGATTAAGGAACTAGGGAAACAAAGGCGGCGGGGGTGCGGGGGCAGGTCAGAGTCACCAAACTTTTTCTTCTCTCCTGTCTTCCATGTATGTATAGTCCTGACTCAGGTCTGCTACCAGATAGCAAGATGAAGCTGAGGAAAACTCTATGGGGAGGAAATCTCAAAACCAAATCACACGGTGAGTCCTCATAGCCATTTTCTCAAATGTCCCCTGCCCCCATGCATTCTAAATACACTTATTTTTTGATATATTTGAATTTAGAGGAAATAGGCTGAGGGCATCCACTTGCCTCCTCTATTTATTCAACCCCAAAGTGTCCCTGCCCTTCCCTGTTTAGTTTGTTGTTGTTGTTTGTTTTTATTTTTATTTTATTTATTTATGTTGCTTTTCCCCTTCTTAAATAGATCCAAACACATGCCGAAATTATTCTTTCACCAATTTTCCTTGTTCTTCAGCACAAGAAAGGTGCAAGGTGCTGAATGAGAATAAGACTCCCTCCCACTTCATTCATCCCACATCTAATGAGCATCTCCTGTGAGTACTCTTCTACTTTTTATTCTTAATTTGGAAAGATGGTGCTCTTTCTTCCTCTCTGTTTCTCTACTCCTCTTCTGACCTACCTTCCCTCCAACCCTTCTGCCAGACTCTATAGGATCTTCATCTGCTTACCTGGCAAAGCAGAAGTGACCAGTATGGGCTGACTGGATCTCTAGAAAGATACAGAGAAAGTGAAAGAAGAGCCCCAAAAGAAAAAGAAGAGGAAAAAGAGACAGAGAAAAGAAATGGAAAAATGAAACAGAGGTGGGAAAAGGGAAAGAGAGGGGGATAAAAAGAAACAAAGCAAAGTGAAGATGGGAAGGAAAAGGGTCAGGAAGGGTCAGGAGAAAGAGTGCAGTCCCTGCCCCAGCATGTTCTGTGTTGATGTACACCTCTGCCCCATCTGTCTGCAGACCCTTATGCTTAGGCTCGGTGTTTCCAGGCTCAGGGAAAGAGCCTGGAAGCTCAGGGAAAGAGCCTACATGGTTTTCTAGACACAGTCACAAACACAATCACTTTAATTGCATCCTCAATGCAGAAGTGTAGGTGTGCAAAGCCCAGGAGTCTCAAGGGATTGCAGTAGAGGCTCAAGGTGGATAGCAGGCAGGAACATGGGAAACAGTGCCATTAAATAAACTCTACCAGTCCACACTCAAAGGCAAACTCAGACCAGGGAACAGACTAATGACTTATTTATCCCCTTCCAGGGCAGAGATTAGAGAGGAGAAATAGAAAACTCAGAGAAACTGGGCATCATTACTCTATTAAGCACCTCTAATTCCAGGAACAAAATGCAAGTTGGATGACCCCTAAGGCAAAGAAGAATGAGGTTTTCAGAAGATAATGATAAAGAATAATTCATCCTCTCCTCCTAGAAACGTCTCTGTAAGATTACCTAAGAGGAAGAGCTCAACTTGAGAAGGAGAAGTGGAAAAGGAAAAGGAAGAGAATAAGGTAAAAAAAGAAAGAAGAGGATGAGTTGCTTCACTGTATAGATGTTAACTGGAGGTTCATGGCATTACAGGTTATAACAATGACCTTTTCCATAATGAAAGTCAGATAATTGCAGTTAGGAGTGACCTGGTGAGGTTTGGACAACTTGCAGAATGTTAAATCAAAGGGACGGGGGCTTCTGTGACATTTGGCCCCTTTGAGGTCACAAGCAACAACAGGACTGCTACAGACAGCTTTGACTGTGTTGAGATCCTCGTGGATGAATGTGTACTCGGTTATGCAGGTGCGATTGTGCTCCTTTATCTTGTTTGCCATCATGGTATTGCATTCTCTGGCCTCCAAGGCAAGCCTAAGGTCTTCGTTTTTGCTCCTCAAGAGAGTTTTATCTCTGAGCACTTTGTTTCCTCCAACTTCATCTTCACTGGAGATGGTACCTTCTGGCCAATCAGGTTGCCCCGTTCCTTTGTTGCTGAGCACCAGGCTTTCTGTGATTTGCTTGCCCTTTCCCACCTCAGTGGCCTCGACTTTGTCCTGTGAGTCACTGGACCAAAACTGGTTCAGTGGCTGATCGCTGTCCTCCAGGACTGCTGCGGCCATGTGAAGCCCCAGCCCCAGGCCCAGGCCCAGGCCCAGCAGCAGCAGCAGCAGCATGAAAAAGATCTGTACCAGAGTCAGCTTCATTTTACCTGGAAGCGGGGAGGGAAATGGAAGGATATGATGTTGAGATGAAAACTGGCACCAGGGAAGACTGTGGCCTCCCTAAACCGTAGATAAGCTTTGAAGATTGGGAAGATGACCAGGAAAAGCAGTTCTGAAATTGGCTTACAGATGAGGACTCAGTGAGGAAGGCTGGCACCAATGATTCTTAAGTAATCAAATTCTTAATCAAGTAATTAACTTGACTTTTGCTCATTACTATTATTTTCCTCCCCAAAACGATAAAAAGATTCCTCTGTTGTGGCACATGCCAGTAATCCCACAGACTCCGGAGGCTGAGGCAAGAGAATCTCAAGTTCAAGGCCAGCCTCAGTAACTGAGTGAGGCCCTAAACAATTTAGCAAGACTTCATCTCAAAATAAAAAATATAAAGGGTTGGGGATATGACTCAGTGGTGAAGCACCCCTGGGTTCAATCCCTAGGACTGGAAAAAAAAAAAAAAAGATAAAAATGAATAGAAAAAGTACTATAGTCTATTCAACTGACACTGGAGGGAAAATGTCCAGTCTCAATCTTCCACTTTTACTAAAGCTACATCTTGTCACTGCAGATTACTTCCTCTGTGAAAGATTGCCTTATACCTAGGTATTCCTGATGATTTGTACTTTCAGGGAAGAAATGGAATAAGAATGAAAACAAAGAAAACCAAACAATTGACCTGCTGGGACTTCCTTACTAATAAAGATCCTAATGAGAGCTGAAACAATGAGAGAATCTTTGTCTTGCTAGGTCAGTATCACTCCCTATCAAAGAGAGACCTTCTCTATAAGAAAGAAAAAAAAAAAACGCTATAAAGAACATTATTGAGACAGTTGATAAAATTAGAATATAGTCTGTGGAGTAGCTGAAAATATTATTATTTCAGTGTTTCATATAATAAATTTTAAAACTAAATTCAGGTTATTTAAGAGAATACCCTTGTTCTTAGAAAATACACACTGAAATATTAATGTATGCATGAATTAAGTGCATGCTTATTGGGAAAAAAGAAAATGATAAACTTGAGAAAAAAGAATTTTTAATAATGTTTCTGAATAAAAAGCATTGAGAACTTCCTTGTATTATTATGGCAACTTTTCTATAAAAATAAAAATGCTTCCAGCCGGGTGCGGTGGTGCACACCTGTAATCCCAGCGGCTCGGGAGGCTGAGGCAGGAGGATCACGAGTTCCAAACCAGCCTTAGCAACTTCGTGAGGCCCTAAGCAACTCAGTGAGACCCTGTCTCTAAATAAAATTCAAAATAGGGCTGGGGATGTGGCTCAGTGGTGGAGTGCCCCTGGGTTCAATCCCCAGTACCCCCCCAAAAAATGTTTCCTTAATTTTTTTAATTAAAAAAAAATAGAATTTCTCCTGTTGTTCCCTGGGGTACCCAATACAGTGACTTACATACACTCCTAAGTAGCTTCAGAGATTCTTGTATCTTCCAGTTCCCCAAATTCTTCCCTCCCAGGGTTCTCTTCCCTGTGACCAGTGACCCAGATGCTGGTCTGCATATAAATGGTTGTCTCCTATGGTTCCTTTGCTCTTAAACACAGAATGATTTCCTAAACCCCTCCTCCTTCCTCTCCCTCAACCCAACACTGAACAATTACACTCAATCAATTTGCCTTTCTGCTCCCACAAACACTTTGAAGTAAGGCTATTTGAGCAATAAGATAGATCCAGACTTCCAGGACAGGAAATGTCTCCAACCTGAAAAATTCCAGACAGTTTTATTTTATCAATCTATCGTTCCATTCCTGAGTCACACCCACTCACCTGCAGTTTATAGCAGTCTGACCTCGTGCATTAATTTCAAACCTAGTTGTCTTTTAAGTTATGTTCTCCACATGTACTTCCTTAAAGGCTTACCTATCATTTCTGGAATGTCAAGATATTTGCCCTTTATTTGGGTCATCTCTCCAACATGGTTATTTTATTTTTTACATTTTTACAATGATATCATGACTTGATTTGAAGATTTGGAGTATTTGAGTCAATTGTAAATGTTCACATACCTTTCTTTGCCTATACCTTTACCCAGCCCTTCACTCCACTTCTCTTTCCATCCTCCAATCATTAATCACATTCCCATGGCAACACCTAGATTTTATAAATCTGATTATTTAGCCCTAAATAAGAGATTATCCAAAGCACTGCTATTGTTATTAATCCCTACAGGCTGGGGGAATAAAACCAGGAAGGTTACAACATGGTTGCTAAGATTCTCTTCTTTAGCAAACATTGACATCATGATATAATATTGTTAAATGCACTCTGGAGATTATTAAAGCACTAAAACAAGATACTCCCTAGACATAAACAAGGAGGATGTTTCCCATAGTCATTCAGACAGGAGCTTTCGAATAGTGGTTTGGAAAACACTTGTGTAATCCATACGATCAACTGGGCTGACTTTCTGGAGTGCCAATGTTTATAACTTAGAACAACTAAGCAATCTCTACACTTACTTCGTGTGAGGAACTTGCTGCATTTCACCCTCACATTTTGCTTGTGCTGTCCCTCTTTGGTGTCTATTCTGCCCATTCACTCTGGCAAGTTCTCCTTGCAACAGAAAGGGAAATGGAGAATCCTCTACTGAGCCCAGCAGCAGTCTAGGGTCAGCAGTGACAATATATTCAGTTACAGGCTTCACCTGCTTCTTTATTACTGGAGGATTTTGGTTACTACTAGAGATCATTTGAAACCAACCTTTAATTGAATATGAAGAAAGGAACTAAGTCAGTGGTCTAAGAATAAACTGTAGACTGAACATGTATTTATTCTTGTTTTTGTTTTTGTTTTTTTTTTTCTCTAGACAGCAGTTTTCTCATCTAAATTTGGATAGTAGTAGCACTTATAGGGCTATTGTAAATGTTACATAACATGCTGCAGGCTAAATGTGTTAGCTATTGTTGTTCTTGCTATTTCACAGCAATTACATATGGTAATTGTCCATACAATCAATACCATTTTCCTGTTTAAAAATAGTTAAGGACTAAGGACCAGTAGCTACAGAATAAGAATCAACACCACACTAAATATTGCTACCGACACTACTCACTGCTTCTCCTACAAGAGTCTATTAATATCCTAGACTATCAGAAAAGGAAGTGAGATTCATATAGATTGAGTCTCTGTTCTACAAATAAAGTGGCTCAAAGAGGTTGATGTCTCAGATGCTACAGATGAGTAATGGCAGTTCTGATGACAAAACTGACTCTTGACTTCTAGTTAGATAAAAAATGTATGATTGATTGATTGATGTAGAGATAGAATAGACATCCTGGTTAGAAAACTGATAAACCATTTAAGACTTAGATTCTGAATGTGCTCTTTCTCATTGTACTGGGATCACTGAGAGATGGGCAACAACTAAGATGATGCCCATGAATCCCCTAGCGTACTCCCTGTAGACTTTTCAGGCTGCGTCAGAGAGAGGGAGAACCCAGGTAGACACTGTCAGGCTCCTTGAGTTGAGGAGACAGAATTGGGGGTCTAAGAGGGCCAGGTCAACCTGAGTTCACGGGGTTCCAAAGGGAACAGAGAGGCAGAGAGAACTTCAGAGCTCTGGACTGGTGATAGAGACCCCTGCACACCTGTCGGAAAGGCTGAAATTGAAAAACCAGTGATAATGACAAACTCTGTCCAGAATGCAGGGGAACTGGATCTCACAAACATTTCTGGTAGGAATATAAAATGTCACAGTTACTCTGGAAGACAGTTTGGTAGATTCTTAAAACACTAAATTTGCATTTATCATACAATCTAGAAATTGTACTCCTGAGTGTTTAACCCAGAACAATGAAAATATATGTGTGCAGAAAACCTGCATATAAATAAAATAGCAGTTTTATGCATATTAGTCAACAACTGAGAACAACCCAAATGTCCTCTAGTAGGGGAAAGATCAAGCAAATTTTAGTATGTGTATACCACAAAATACTATTCAGCAATAAAAAGATTGTCATTGAGAAATGCAGCAACCTGGAAGGATATCAAAGGCACTTATATTGAGTGAAAAAAATGAGATCATAACAAAAACAGCAGGGTAATGGCATAAAACAGACTCATAGACCAATAGACTAGAATAAAGGACAGAATAAACCCATACAGCTACAGTCATCTAATTCTTTACAAAGGTTTCAAAAATATATATTGGAGAAAAGACAGCCTCTTTAACAAAAGGTGCTAGGAGAATTGGATATCCATATTTAGACTGAAACTAGATTCTTATCTCTTACCCTGTACAAAAATTGACTCAAAGTGGATCAAAGACCTGAGTATTAGACCTGAAACTCTGAAACTGCTAAAAGAAAACATAGAAAAACCCTTCAGGAGACAGTCACAGGTAACAACTCCCTGAATAGGACTCCTCTAGCTCAGGAAAGAGTAGCAAGAATCAGCAAATGGGATTGCAACAAGTTAAAAACTTCTGCACAGCAAAGGAAATAGCAGAACAAAGAGACAGCATACAGAGTTTCTCTTCTGACAGAGGATTAATAACTAATATATATGAAGAATTTAAATTTTAACATCAAAGAAAAAACTCAATCAGTAAATGGGCAAATGAAATAAACAAACACTTCTCCAAAGAAGAAATGCAAAGGGCCAATAATGATACAAAAAATGTTCAATATTTTTAGCAATCAAGGAAATGCAAAAATCAAAATTACATTGAGATTCGATCTCACCCCAGTCAGCAATACCTGCATACCCAGGTTTATGGTGACATAATTCACAACAGGTAACTTACGGAATCAGCCTAGGTGCCCCTCAACAGATGAATAAAGAAAAGGTGGTATACATACACAATGCAATGTTAGCCCATCAAAAAGAACAAAATCATATCATTTGCAGAAAAATGAATAGAAAGAGCATCATGTTAAGCAAAATAAACCAGACTCAGAAAGATAATACCAAAGGTTTGCTCTCATGTGTGGAATCTAGAGGGGGAAAAAGCGGTGGGGAGCAGTGGGAGTAGCAGGGAGACTTAGGAGGAAAGAGATGGGGGAGAGGAGAAAGGGAAAGAGCATAAAGGTGGGGAGGTGGAAATGACCCAAGTATGGTATGTGCATGTACAAATATGCCACAATCATCCCATTATTTTATATAATTAATATGTACTAATAAACAAAAACAAAAAAGGGCTGGGGATGTAGCTTAATGGTAAAGTGTTCCTGGGTTCAATCTTTAGTTCCTCAATACCGCTGGGTTCAATCTGCAGTTCAAAAAAAAAAAAAAAAATATATATATATTTATGAACACACATATATACATATGTATGTTTGTATGTATCTGGTGCCAGGCACAGTGGCTCACAAGTGTAATCCCAACAACTCAGGAGGCTGAGATAGGAGGAGCAAGTTCAAGAGCAACCTCAGGAACTTAGCAAGACCCTAAGCAATTTAGTGAGACCCTATCCCAAAAAACAAAAACATGACAAGTACTGTATGATTTCTCTCATATAACATGGAAGACAGATTTGAGGTTGTCAATAATTAGGATGGTGGGGTGGGAACATAGATGTGACCATACAGATGTATCACAATGGAGTTCTTTGTGGTGATGGAATAGATCTGTATCTTCTCTAGTTTTTTGTGTGTTTAGCAGCACTGGGAATTGAACCCAGGGTCTTGGGCACTATAGGCAAGAACTCTACCACTGAGCTGTATCCCCAGCCTATAGATCTTTGTCTTGATTGAGTGATGGTTGCATGAACCAACACATGTAATAAAATTACACATATAGTAACTTCAGTTTCCCAGTTTTTATATTGCACTGTAGTTAGGTAAGACGTAACCACTGGGGGAAACATGGGACCTCTGTGTGCTATTTTGTAACTTCCTGTGAATCTATAATTATTTCAAAACAAAAGTGTTTTGGCTGGGAATGCAGCTCAGTGGTACAGTGTGTGCCTAGTGTTCATGGGACCCTGAGTTTAATCCCCATCACCACAATAAATAAATAAAAATTGCAATTTGAGCTGTCACATGATAGCCAAATGTAGTAGAGTCTGCAGGAGTCTGCAGTTCAGAAAAGTCTGGACTGGAGATATAAATTTGGGAGACATCAGTTCTTAGGTATCTAAATTTGTGAAACTAGATGAAAACAAAGAGAAGGGTTTTCTTTTTCACCTTGTTTTTGTTTGCTTGTTTGTTTGTTTGTTTTGTGGTGGTAGTGAATTGAACCCAGGGCTTCATGATGCTAAGTAAGCTCTCTCCCTGTGAGTTGTACCCCAGTCTTTTTGTGTTTTTAAGATGGGGAAAAAATAGCTTGTTTGTTGAAACTAAAGTTCTAATAGAGAAGAAAAACTGATAATGCAGAAGAGAAAGGAGAAATGTGTTGGGGCAATGATGAGTGCTCATACTCAGAATGAATTGCCTGGGTTTATGCATGTGAATGTGCTGTTATCTATGAATTATACTTCTGGATAGTAAGGGAGATACACAACATATTTGCTATGAAAGGTCAGATCTGGTGACATGGTTGAGAACCACTGGTTAAAAAATCAGTAATTAGAGGGGTCTTGCTACACAGTGCATTAGTTTTTCCTTCATTCTGCAGTTGTGATTGCTCCTGTCCAGTAACAGTTGATTAGCTGTAAGAATCAACCTTGGCCTTAGGCTGGAGGTTCTGTAGCTATGTGGAGTCTCTTGGCACAGGAGACGTGGGAACAGGAGAAGGGGAAATGCTGAACAATGTTTTTATAATAAGGAATTCAACTCTGGTGTAGGTCCCAAATAAGGTGTTATCTTCTTTTCCAGGGTTTTTGTCACTCGCATGCACACTAGATACACAAAATTCCAGGTTTTTTGTTTTTGTTTTTTCCAGAGACTGGCACATTACTTGGGATGACCCGACATCTAAACACCATCCTCCATCAGGTTCCCAGAGTGCTCAATAGTGTGCAGAGCATAGTGTCACTTTCCCCTGACCCACCAACACAAGGGACCTGACCTATTAAAGATATTCATCAGATATCTTGATAGTAAGTGCTTACAATATTATGCAGTGAAACTCCTCTTATAGAAACAGGTCTGCTGGTTATGCCCTACTCAAGGGTGACCAGCAAAGAGGAAGCGACTTAAAACCTCACCTGTACTCTGCAAAGTAAGCTGGACAAACTGGCATACAGTTGACTTCATCCAGAGGAACAGAACTTTCTTCTCATTCACACAAAGGTGCTGTTTCTGGGGACCTAAATAGATAACTTTACATTTGAGTTCATTTCACATAAGTGACCTCACATGGCTCTCACATTTTTCTCTCCAGGTAAGAAGACCTCCCCCTTTATAGTAAAATTGAGGCCTCAGGATGTTAAGTGACTTGCCCAAAGTCACCTAGGTAGTGGGTGGTGGGACAGAAATAGGCCCCTGATTTGCTGATTCTACCTATTATTCCTTCTTTTATATCACCTATGTAGTTAACTGGTTTCAGTTGAAATTATTTCCTCACGGATCTAGAGAACAACTGGTTTCCATTGATGCCAAAAGCAATCTTGAATATATAAGATGGATATTTTCAGTTATTAAGAATCATAACAAGCCGGGCGTAGTGGCGCACGCCTGTAATCCAGCAACTCCAGAGGCTGAGGCAGGAGGATAGTGGGTTCAAAGCCAGCCTCAGCACAGGCAAGGCGCTAAGCTGAAAGATGGAAAATGCAAACACTTATGTAAACATAAGTCCTTCCCAAACTGCCCTCAGGTTTTAGAAGAACCACAGAATGTTCCTGCTCCTTATTTTGTCTATCCTGCAAAAGCCGGGTGGCTAACCACCCTTCCCCTAGTGGTCAGGCTGACCCAAAACTTAAAATAAAATGCTTCATATGTGATTTTTCATGTTAACCAATCAAAAAGAGCACTGCGAACCCCCCTTAACCTGTTTGTATTTCATTATAAAAACCCTGCTAAATTGGAGCTCAGGGCCTCTTAGCGTCACCGGTTACCGAGTGCACGGAGGACCAAGCTCGAGCTTGCTAATAAATGACTCTTTGTTGCTTGCATTGACCATGGTCTCTGGTGGTCTTCTTGGGGGTCCCAAGCCGCAGGGCACAACAAAGCAACTCAGTGAGACCCTGTCTCTAAATCAAATATAAAATAGGGCTGGGGATGTGGTTCAGTGGTTGAATGACCCTGAGTTCAATCCCTGGTATCCCCCTCCCCCTAAAAAAAGAGAATCATAACAGGCTGGGCATGGTGGTGCTTGCCTGTAATCCCAGCAGTTCAGGAGGCTGAGGTAGGAGGTTTGCTAGTTCAAAGCCAGCCTCAGCAATTTAGTGAGGCCCTAAGCAACTGAGGGAGATCTTGTCTCTAAATAAAACAAAAAAGGGCTGGGGATGTGACTCAGTGGTTAAGCACCCCTTGGTTCATTCCCCAGTACCAAAAACAAACAAACAAACAAAAGAACCATAATAGCCAGGTGTGGTGGCACATACTTGTAGTCCCAGTAGCTCTGGAAGCTGAGACAGTTGGATTGTAAGTTCAAAGCCAGCCTCAGTAATTTAGCAAGGCCCTGTCTCAAAATAAAAGGGTTGGGGATATTGCTCAGTGGTAAAGGGCCCCTGGGTTCAATCTCCAGTATCAAAAATAAAATAAATAAAAAAATAAGTCTTTACAATTCACATTTGTAAAATAAACTCACACAAACCTGCTCCCATTCCATAGAACCCAAGTCTTCTACCCTCTGCCAATTCTTTCATTCTGTTAATCCTTTTATTCCCCTCTCTAATCACTGTAGCTCCTCTGTGCTGGGCTTTTACCTGTTCAGGCCCTGCATAGTTCTGGTCCATCTGATGGATTACTCTCTAAAGATGTTATTGCACTGTGTCTTTTTTTTTTTTTCAAGTGATATTT
>JAJEJO010003559.1:189678-314996 GCA_020662805.1 Glaucomys volans
GGAATGATCAATGCTTCTGGGCAGAGGCAGCCTAGTGTTGATAGACAATTAGATACAGCAAGGTGGTAGACTCCGGGCCTGGGTGTGGGCCTGGGCACTAGTTCAAGTTGGGGTGGTGTCACAGAACTGTGCTCAGTGATGGAGACACTGGGCTTGAGAGCCCAGGCTGACCTGAACTCCTCGCTGGGGGTTCAGGCAGTGGCAGGTGGTTGCTCTCTCCTGGAGACACTGTATGCTAGCGCCAAAGGCCCAAAGCTCCCTGCCGGATCACTCCAGACACCGCTGGTGGCCCCAGGAAGCTGGAAATGGACCCCCTCTGCCAGGGAAGCTGCCAAACTCAGAGCAGTTCCAACTCCCCGCCGGAGTCAGCAATCCCTGGGGCTTCAGGCCAACCTCTCCAGGTATGGCTGGAGGTCCCAGGAAGCCCGAGATGGGCACTCTCCGCCAGGGAAGCTGCGGAAGTGGCGCGGAATAGTTTCCACTCCCCGCCAGAGACTGCTTTCCCAGAGTTTCCCGGCTGGAGCTCCCCTGACGCAGCTGGAGGCCCCAGGAAGCTGGTAATGGGCCTTCTCCGCCAGTTAAGCCGCCAAAATGGCATAGGGTAGTTCCAACTCCCCGCCAGAGTCCGCGATCCCAGAGTTTCCCGGCCCGATCTCCCCGAACGCTGCTGGATGCCCCAGGTAGCCTGAGATGCTCGGTCTCTGCCTGGGAGGCCACTGGCTGGTGCCGGAGCCGCGGCCAGTGACTCCAAAGCGCTACTGGGGACCCGCACTCACTTGTTGGCTGGTGCAGACCCAGGTCGGTGGCTCTGAAGCAGCTGCAGGGTCCGGCGCTTCCGGATGGTAGCTGCCCGCGGCGGGCCGAGCCCAGCCCGGCTGAGTTGGTTCTGGAGCGGCACCTGGGGACCCCTTATATGTGCTTTGACTATAAAATCTCGTTGAGAGTCATATTCCTGCTGTTTGAATCCCGAGCAAGTAGGAATCCACGGAGCAAGTAGGAATGCAGCCTTCCTCTAATCTGCCATCTTGGATCTGACCATTTCCTGGTGTTCAGGAGCAGGCCTTCTCCCTAGGGATCTTCAGCCCCTGCACAGCTGAGCAACCTGGGGTTCCTGAGTAAGAGAGTGAAGCCTGAAGTCCAAGGGCAGATATTGCACTGTGTCTTGTTCTTTCAACATGAGTGAATTTGGGAGCTTCTGTAGTATTGAAGGAGTTGTGCTTAATAACATATGAACAGGGAAGTACTTCTGTCATTTTACCTTTTTAAATAATAAAAAAAAATCATGCTCAGAGAAATTCAATAAGATTTGCAATACCAGAGGATCTGTCATCTGAAGTGTCTACCTCTGGTCTTTTGACTCAAGGTCCATGTTTTACTTATTTATTTATTTTTATTTAATTTTTTGATTCATTGAACACAAATGGAGTACGGCAATTGTTTCTCTGGTTGTACACAAAGTAGAGTCACCCCATCTGTGCATTCATACATGTACACAGGGCAATGATGTCTGTCACACATACTGTTATTATTCTTACCCCCCAACCTCAACCCCACCCCTCCCTTCCCTCTATGCTCTCTATCCTTTCTCTATCCTTTCTTGCCATCATTCCACCCCACATTATGCATCATCATTCACTTATCAGAGAGACCATTCGGCCTTTGGATTTTGGGGATTGGCTAATCTCACTTAGCATAATAGTCTCCAACATCATCCATTTACCTACAAATGCCATAATTTTATTCTTCTTTATTGCTGAGTAATATTCCATTGTGTATATATACCACAGTTTCTTTATCCATTCATTTATTGAAGGGCATCTAGGTTGGTTCCACAATCTAGCTATTGTAAATTGAGCAGCTATGAACATTGATGTGGCTGCATCACTGTAGTAATCTGATTTTAAGTCCTTTGGGTAAAGGCCAAGGAGTGGGATAGCTGGGTCAAATGGTGGATCCATTCCAAGTTTTCTAAGGAACCTCCACACTGCTTTCCAGAGTGGTTGCACCAACTTGCACTCCCACCAGCAAGGTATGAGTGTACCCTTTTCCCCACATCCTCGCCAACACCTGTTGTTGCCTGTATTCTTAATAAAAGACATTCTAATTGGGGTAAGATGAAATCTTAAGGTAGTTTTGATTTGCATTTCTCTTATAACAAGGGATGTTGAACATTTTTTCATAAATCTGTTGATCGCTTGTAGATCTTCCTCTGTAAAGTGTCTGTTCATTTCCTTGGCCCATTTATTGATTGGATTATTAGTATTCTTGGTGTAAAGATTTTTGAGCACTTTGTAGATTCTGGAGATTAGTGCTCTATCTGAAGTGTGTGTAGCAAAGATTTTCTCCCACTCTGAAGGCTCTCTCTTCACATTGCTGATTGTTTCCTTTGCTGAGAAAAAGCTTTTTAGTTTGACTCTATCCCAATCATTGATTCATGCTTTTATTTCTTGCGCTTTGGGAGTCATGTTAAAGAAATCTGGTCCTAGGCCAACATGATGAAGATCTGGACCTATTTTCTCTTCTATTAGGTGCAGGGTCTCTGGTCTAATTTCTAGGTCCTTGATCCATTTTGAATTGAGTTTTGTACAGGGAAGTACTTCCCTTGGAAAATTGTCAAGAAGATCATCGGAATGGCATACATATAAAGTTGTATCTTTGTGGAAAAAAAAAACAAAAGCAAATATAACACAAGGTTGTAATTTAGTTCACCACTTGTAAAATTGGAAAAATAATTATAATTTGGTTTTCTATGAATTGGACAAAATAATTATAATATGGTTTCCTTTTAAATGTCTGATAAAAATGTTCACTTCTTCTGTCATCAAATGGTGGCGAACAAATATAAAATAACTGATCATTGAATGGTTTTATTAAAGCATTTTGTGCATTGGTTGTTGTAAGAATTAAATGGACTTTTAGTGTGAAAACAACAACAACAAAATAATAACATATGAACAATAAAACAGACCACAACCAGCCCACTCTGGTGTAACAGGAACCAACAAAGCCTACAGAGGAAACTCCCAGGGATCTGATAGTGCAGGAGATAAAGGAGAAAGCTATGAACCTATTCATCAAAACTATGATCCTCTCTTGCCAAGAAGTTCTCTGCTTCTCAGAGTGTCGGCTTGGAATTATGCCACTTCACTGACATTCTGGGTAAATCCTCTATTAAAATTATGTTCATCTACTTTAATTATATTTTAATTACTATTTTAATTACTGAATAGAATTAAGTAATATTTGCTGCCTTTAAAAAATAGACTTAATTATCTTTAGAGATATTGTTTGAAATCTTTTTTGAAATGGCTTATTAAATTGTGTATGCCAAAGAAACAAATTTCTTTAAAAGTTCCATTATTTATTTATTTATTTTGGTACTGGGGATTGAAGCCAGAGGTTCTTAACTACTGAGCTTCATCCCCAGCACTTTTCATGTTTTTATTTTGAGACAGGGTCATACTAATTTACCTAGGATTTCTTTAAGTGGCTTTAAACTTGTAATCCTTCTGCCTCAACCTCCTGAGCTGCTGGGATTACAGGTGTGCACCTTGGCACCTGGCAAAAGTTGCATTATTTTATCATGAACTTTTCATAACCTTTCACATTTGAAAATTTTCAGTAATAATTTAACCACAGTCATTTTAAGACTCTGTCACCTACAGGTAGTTTTTGGTTTTCTCTAATGATTCTATCAAGGTTTTGCTATAAACTATAGGCCAGAATTTTTGTCTTCTATAAAGAAGGACAATCTCAGAGCCTCAGGGAAAAGAACAACATCAGATACGTCAGACTATTGACCCTTTAAAGCACACACTTGGATATTAGTCTTTTGAGTTAAACACCTCTTAGACAACTTTTAGACAAAACCAACAGCTGACAAGGTTTCCAGAACTTTTTAATCAGGCAGCTCCATGAGGCTGTTAACTCAAGAATTAATTATCTAAAACTGAAGGAGCTGATATACAAAATTTGTAGTTGTTTGATTAGAATATTGTTTTAGCCAGGCATGATGGCACACACCTGTTCCTCAGAGGCTGAGGCAGGAGGATTTCAAACTCAAGGCCAGCCTCAGTAACTTAGCAAAGCCCTAAGCAACTTTGCAAGACCCTGTCTCAAAACAAAAAATAAAAAAAGGGCTTGGCATTGTAACTCAGTGGTAAAGTACCTCAGGTTGGATTCCCAATAGTCCAGTCTGATACTTCTTACAAAAGCTTACAGGAAGAAGTTCATTTTGTGACCTGGTCAACATTACATGGATCTACATTTACCAGGCACACATAAGGAGGTCTATATGGAAAGCTAACACTCCTGATCACCTATGGAAATAATCAGGCCAAATTTTCAGTGTTACCCTTTTACGTTTTTTCCCCCTTTCCCAGTGAACTTAGAGTTTCTTCTTCTGTTTTTCTTTTTGTCCTCAGTGCCAAACACAGTATCTATAATAAAGTGGAATTTCAACAGTATTTATTAGGACAAAAAAAATCAGGTTATGAATTAGCACTTGCCTGTGATTCTAACCATGAGGCACGAACCAAGCGAGGGGGCTGAACTCACCATGCCCAGTTTCCTCTGCCCAGCCTCCCACTGTAACACTACAGAGGCAAAGGATCCATTAAAAACAAACTCCCAGCCGGGTATGGTGGGCACATGCCTGTAATCCCAGGGGCTCAGGAGGCTGAGGCAGGAGGATCGTGAGTTCAATGCCAGCCTCAGCAACTTAGTTAGGCCCTAAGCAACTAAGTGAGACCCTGTCTCTAAATAAAATACAAAATAGGGCTGGGGATGTGACTCTTGGTTGAGTGCCCCTGAGTTCAATCCCCAGCACCAAAAAGAAGTAATAAATAACAAAAAATAATAAAGAGAGAAGAAACAAGATGGACAAAATATTGATTATTGTTGGAAAAAATTGATTACTGTTGAAATTGCATGTGATGGGAAGTTGAGGTTTAATTATATATTCTAGTTCAGCACGATTGAAAATTCCTGTAATCACAAACATACACTCATGCACACAAAGATGAACTTTGAAAGGGAAGGCAATTATAAAAAGGAAGTCTGTGAACTTTGAGAGGAAGGAAGAGATGGATTGGTGAGTTCAGCAGTTTTGTTTGTTTTGTTTTTTGCAGGCAGTAATTCAAACCACACCCTGCCCTACCTTTGATTTCCCGTTCCTGGGAGTGGATCTGCAAAACACCAGAGGTTTCAAGGCAGAGAGAGCCAAGGGAGCGCCCAAGGGACATGGTTTCACTCAGAGTGTTGAGAAGTCAGCCCCCCCCAACACTGGACCCGCGTGAGACAGCCAGCTGGCTGAACATTGCAGGAGCAGATGGAATGGAATGGAACAGAATGTTCCAAGAGCTGAGGTGGAGACTGGGAGTCCAGGGAGAGACACGAGGACGGTGGGAAGCACTGGGCCCTCGAGCCCTCTATTTGTCATCCTGTACTCACAACACCGAGTTGACATCAGGAACAGGCGAAGGCAGCCTGGCTCTGGGAGGCAGGAAGGAGGAGGGAGAATGGACCGTGCTCTGTTTTCACTAGACTACAAACATTTCCTCAGATCGCCCGCCCATCTCCACAGCTGCACACAGGGCCAACCTCACTGTAAACAGATAAAAATCACCTGTTGCCATAATACTCTTGAGGTTTCTTCTGATCACACTCCAAAAAAATTAGTCACACTGTTTAAGATCAGATCATCAGGGTTACATTCCTGTAACATTCATCTTTTTACCTTACCTTATTATTTAATGAAATGACTTCTGAAAGGGCTGACATGCTTAATTGCAGTTGCAGCCAATATCAATTTAGTATGATTTTATCTAACAAATCATTGCTCCTGGGAGATGAAAAGAGATAAGAACTAGCACTTATAAAATGCCCACTGTTAGGGAATTGGGTTAAACACTTTATTCACATTATCTCATCCAGCTGGATGCTATGAGGTATTGGATGTTATATCCTCATTTTATAAATGTGGAAATAGAGCATTAGTAATCTTAAGAAAAAACACTCAAGATCATCCTGCTGGTAAATGATAGAGACAGCATTTGAACTCAGATGGGTCTGACTCAAAATCTGTGTTTTTGGAAGTCTGGTGTAGACAGGAAAATGTATGGAGATTTGAAGATAGACTGTCAGGGGAACCCCTGAGTAAGGAATGCTGAGCACACCCAGAAGCGCATGATAGTACTTAACAGTAGGAGTGAGAAATGAGAAAGAAAAGAACACTGATAAAGAAGTGTACAGGGGCTGGGAACATAGTTCAGTGGTGGAGCACTCGCCTTAGCATGCACAAGATCTGAGGCTCAGTCCCCTGGAAGAGAGGAAAGCAGGGCAAGGAGGGAGAAGAAGAAGGTGGGGGATAGGTCATAGATACATGATGCTTTTAAAATAACCACAAAATGCTGAAACAGCGAACTAACTTCACAGAGAAAGGGCCAAACTTTCATACAATGTCTCTATGTGATATTTCAACTTGAGGTAGTAGCCAAACAAGTTTTAGTGGAAACATTTATTCTGATCAGCAAAAAGCCTCTGAAGTCAAAAGAAGATACACCAGCAAAACTGGTAGCTTCTAATCTTTTAACCACCAAGGACCCTTTTCAGTTCTCTCTGCCCCCAACGGTCCCTAAACCTACATTCTTCAGGTTTCAATGATTTCTCCTGCTTAGACTGAAAGGAGATAACAAAGGCATCCAATGCAGGCCAGCTGGC
The DNA here is from genome assembly GCA_020662805.1 of Glaucomys volans. Classification (NCBI taxonomy): domain Eukaryota; kingdom Metazoa; phylum Chordata; class Mammalia; order Rodentia; family Sciuridae; genus Glaucomys; species Glaucomys volans. Next base: position 196,399 of record JAJEJO010003559.1, read on the forward strand.
CACTCAGAAAGGATCTCAAGAGGTGGAGGTAGCCTGGTTCCCCAGGCCACCCTGGCTCCCATCCTCAGCTCACACGTCCAGACTTGACTTTGCTTCTGCAACAGGCAAAACGGTACAACAGCTTTTCAGTTTCATGAAACTGACTCACACCAACCAATTCCAAAATAAAACTACAAACAAGAGCTACATTGAAAAATAGGTGCAGTGAAAAATAAGCTTGCCCCACACATTCTCTCTCTGATTCAAGTGGGAGACAAAACTGTGAAGAACTGGTTACTTGGTGAGCAGGTAAGGTGAGTAATGTGGTTCATTCAGGCCAGGATGAAGTCGGGGAAACATTTCTGACTTGGAATTAGGAACTGAGTCATTGTGGCGGGGCATGATAGTCCACACCACTGATCCCAGCCACTTGGGAAGCTGAAGCTGGAGGATCGCAAGTACCAGACCAACCTTGGAAACTTAGAGGGACTCTCTCAAAATAAAAAAGACTTGGGGACATAGCTCAGTGGTAAAACACCTCTGGGTTCAGTATTAAGTACAAAGAGAGAGAGACAGAGAGAGAGAGAGAGAGAGAGAGAGAGAGAGAGAGAGAGAGAGAAAAGAATTGAGGCACTGTCATACTCCTGAGCAGTGGTGGTTTAGTAGGAAACGATTCCCAAAATTTAGTCCTTCCCTTTCTAAAAGAGGCAAGACACAATTTGCTTAAGTAGATCCATTATGCTTATGTGGAAGCTACAATTGCTATACTTCCTGAAGCTTGAATTTTGTTCCCAATAGCTGGATTGTGTGGGTTTGTATCCCCACCACCACATTGATAGATTAAGAATTGACAATTCATTTTCTTTTTTATTTATTTAGGTATTAGGGATTGAACCCAGGGGCACTTTACTATTGAGCCACATCCCCAGTCCTTATTTTGAAACATGTCCTCACTAATTGGCTTAGGGCCTTGCTAAGTTTTCAAAGCTAGCCTTGAACTTGTGATCCTCATGCCTCAACCTCCCCAGCCTCTGGGATTGTAGGCATGCACCACAGTGCTAGGTATTTTCCCCATTTTTATTAATAATAAATAAGTAAACTCTCTGAAAAAAATTTTTGATAAGGAGGACAAAACTGTGTTGTGGCCTCATTCAAAGTAAATATATGATTTCTATGAAGATTTCTGAAGTTTAAAATTAGCTCGCAGACTTCCATTTTTCACGTTTTGAGATCTAGGACACTCTTGAAAGGACTGCCAACAATCATATCCAAACAAACGAACATAAACAAAGACTGCACAGGTCAAGAAGGTAGACACAGGTGTACCACCATATGTAAATCAGATATTTTTCTTGCACAAAGAATCATTCCATGGGAAGAGCAACTAAGATAAAATTTCTTTATGAAGGAGTTTGCTTTTTCTTCATGAAACCAACTGGTCCTCTGGTCAGGTAATGATGATAGTGAAGGGAACTAGTGATCCAAGAAACAGAATCTTCTTCCCATATATCCTGATAAAGATTCCAGATCAACAAGCCAGTTCTATCTGCATGATGCTCCTAAAGAGCAGGTTACAGAGCCTCTGAAAGGAACACCTCATCAACAAGAAACTGCCTTTTCTGAACTTTCTTCAAATCAGAGACCAAGTTCACTTGGTTGGCAGACACTGGCACAGGAGTCAGCACTTGTTCACAGGTGTCCAGTATATTTTGGAGAAAGAGAGAGAAGGGAAAGGAAGGAAACAGACAAGGAGGCGGGAGCCTGTAACAATGCCTGGAGGAGAGCTGTTAAGGTGAACTCAGGAAGAAGGAAGAAAATCCTAGCTCCTCAGAGATAGTCCTCTACCAGACTCCAAGGTTTCCATACTCCTTGAGAGCTTCTCTCTTATCCCCCCCAGTACTGTATATATGGTTGCTTTAGTCTGGTTGGCCAGATACACAATGGGGGCTCTACCTTCAAAGATGAGAGTTGGAGAAATAAGAAAAGGGAAAGTATTTAGAATAGTAGGATACATTAATAAAACAAGTCAGTCTTATTGAATAGGTGACAAGATGGTAATATAGTTACATAAGAGATGTAGTTATTCTCAGAGATGCAGCCAATGTACTCAAAAGAAAATAGACAGACCAGGCTCAGTGAGTGGTACATGCCTGTAATTCCAGAGATTCAGGAGGCTGAGACAGAAGGTTTGCAAATTTGTGGCCAGCCTCAGCAATTTAGCAAGGCCACAAACAACTTAGTAAACCCTGTCTCAAAATAAAAAATAAAAAGGGACTGGGGATGTGGCTCAGTGGTAAAATGCCTCTGGCTTCAATTCCTAGTACAAAAAAGCAAAGCAAAACAAAAAACCCTCGGAAGGATGTCTGCAGCAACTTTGCTTCAAATGGCTCAGAGAAAAAAAGAAAGACCTGTGATACCTTGTTAACAACTGATGAATTAGGTGAAAATTATGGTGGTATTCATGACGCAATCTCTCAACTTTCCTATACACTTGAAATTTTTCTATATAAAAGGTTGGGGACAAATGGACATTAAAAAATTTCCCCCCCAAATGTATAAAACCCATTGTAAGCACACAAACTGGTCATGGTACTTATTTTGGTTAAGGAATATGGGGTTCCTTTTGTTCTTGGTTATACTTTACAATTTTTCTAGATTCATATATACTGCTTTTCTATTCACATAATATTTTTATTTAAATTTAAGCCATAGCAAGGACTCTTTCTTTTGTCCCTCTGGCCTCTCTCATTGCATCAAACACCCTACTCCTGGGCCTCATCAAAGAAAACCTCCTACAAACCACATTTCTTAACAAGTGCTCCCATGCATATTACTCGCCCCATCAACCTGCCCCCTCCACAATTTCCTCATAAACTATTGCCCACACCAAACATACCCCCATTAAACTGCTCTCCTGGAACAAATGGCTTCCTTCACCAATGAGTGCACCTACATGCAAACCTTCCACCCACAAACCACTCTTTCCCCAAAGTCTCTGCATAACCTACCCCCACTTAACCTCTCTGAGTCACTGCCTCCATCTCTTGAGGTCAGCCTTGCCACACATTGAATTCCTCCTAATGTTAGGCTGAAGATTTCTCAATTACTAAGCTGAAAGGTGTTTCTTCTCTGGCTGATGAAGCAGTAAATTTCTTCCAGGTTTCCCTGGAATCTGTCACAGACCCTACTCTTCCTGCTTTTGGTGCTCCAACTCCTCAGATCCCACCCATGGGTCAAGCAGAAATGGACATGCATGGGTATATAATTACTATAGTATAAAAGTATAGTGTATAACCAAACCCTCTTTCTTGTAAGGTTAGGAAACTCTACTATTGTTATTCAGGCTTTTGCAAACAAGTCCAAATGTTTCAGAAAACATGATTTGAAAAGAATTTTAGAGCCAAATTTTTCTCTCTATAGCCTTGTCAATTATTCATCTAGTCCCTGCTTCAACACGTCAGGAATGTAACTCACGGATTTCTTTTTTGCAGAGTTCTTTCTATTATTGAGTGGAATCTTTCTCCTGTCCTAGTCCTACCTCTCTAAAGTTGCATATATAAATTTGATCCTTCTGCTCTTCTTCTAAACAAATTTTTTAAAATAATAGGAGATAGCAACCATAAAGAAGAATGAAATTATGGCATTAGCCAGTAAATTGATGGAACTGAAGACTATCATGCTAAGTGAAATAAGCCAATCCCCCCAAAAACAAAGTCCAAATGCTCTCTCTGATATGTGGGTACTAACCTACAAAAAGGGAGGGAAAGGAGGGGAAGAATAGAAATTCATTGGATTAGACAAAGGGGAATGAAGGGCAGGGAGTGGGGATGGGTATAGGAAAGAATTAATTGGACAAAACTCGTCTTTGTTTATATATTAATATGCAACCAGTGTAACTCCATATTATGTACAACCACAAGAATGGGATCCTAATTGGAATGGTGTTGAGAATCAGAACTTATGACTGCAGGCATTCTTGCATACAAGGCGCTTTGTTGTCCTTGGTGGGAATTGCCTGCAAACAGGATTTTCTGCCAAGAGAGAAATCAGAAGTTATGACTACAGGTGCTCTTACAAACAAGGGACTTTGTAGTCCTTGGTGGGATTTGCCTGCAAACAGGATTTTCTGCCAAGAGGTCAGAAACAGATAGAGAGAACATTGCTTGCAAACAAGAATGATTCTCTGGCCCTGAGAAAGGACAGAGCTCGAAATGTTTGAGTCTAGGTTAGATTAAGATACAGTTCAAGGAGTGGCTATCTGGCTGTTGTGCATTGGCCCTAGCCGTTGCTGTTGGTGATTTGTCTGCTTTGCCTGGGAATTCATTGCGGTTGGCTTTTTGCCTTCTTTGTCTGTAGGGGTATAAAAGTCTAAAATCATATGTAATAAGAGATAAAAAAAATCATCATTGCATGATGACCTGTGTCGGAGATTTCTTCCCTTCCCTTACTTCCCTACAGAATGGGTTGTACTTCGTGTATGTATAATATGTCAAAATACACTCCACTGTCATGTATATCTAAATAAATAAATAAATAAATAAATAAATAGGAGATAGCGTTGGGCTGTAGCTTGGTGGTAGCGCACTTGCCTAGCATGCACAAAGCCCTGAGTTCAATCCCCAGCACCCACTCCCACAACACACACACACACACACACACACACACACTAGAACACAGATCTTCACAACCTTGTTACATCTCCAACTTGTTCCCAAGCTTCACTGCCCCAACCTCTCATATTTCTATGCATTTCTATGCATTATTACTATAGTAGACAAGGAGATCAAAGTCCTGAATCAGCTATTCCTGTGCTGGGTGGAAAAGCCAGGTAATCTTTCTCTAAGTCCCTCTTTATTCATCTAAAAACTGAAGATGAGAATAAGATAAGTGATACATATAAAATCTTTTGTAAACTGTAAAGCTCTATCCAAGTACATATTACCTGCTGTGGTTATTCGCATTAGAGGTATACTCTCAGCATGACCATCTTCCTGTTTTACATAATAAATTAAGCCCTTCTGTACTTGACTTTTTTGGTAAAATTTGATCATACACATTGGAATTCAGTATCAATTGTGCTTCTTGAATGATACTGGATGGAAGTGATTATTGCAGGGATATCAGTCTAATTATAATGACAATGATCCAGCCTACCTCTTTTTAAAAAATGCTTCAACACAGTAACTACAGCTTCCCTTTGTATTAACCATTCTATCACATCTTAACCAGTTTTATAATTGCTTCTTTCCCTCTTTGGTTTTGGTTTGGCCACATTACCCAAATGTGCCCCCAAACTAGAGCCTTTGGGGTCTCTAAGCAGAGTTAGTACTGAGGTTCTGAGGCAAAAGGTTTGAATTTCCTCTATACTATCTTTGAAGAGTCTGCTAAAAAGCTATTACCTTGAAAGGACCATCTTACAATTTTTTTTTCTTTTCTATTTCCTAGCTCTGCTGCCATGGTTGGCTATCAAGTCAGAACAAAGCTGCCAGTGTGGATTCACTTTTTTCTAACCACGAAGGTCAATACAACCCAGCACAGTTTTAACTGTACTGTAAGCAAACCATAGGATACTGTCAACATCAATTAAAGATCCCACTTAACTCCCAAACTATAGAACAGGCTCACTTGTCTTCTCCTTCATATCAGACTCAAGACCTACTTGATTGTACTATGCCTACTAAGGGTGTGTAAGGATACCTTCCCCCTCTCCCCAACTTTCCAGAATGTATTGTTTTTGTTTGTTTGTTTTTGCAGTGCTGAAGACTGAACCTAGGGCCTCACACACACTAGGCAAATACTCTACCATTGAGTTATATTCCCAGCCCTAGTTTTTATATTTTGATGATAATCATTTGGACTGGAGTGAGATGGAATCTCAACGTAGTTTTGATGTTTTTGCATTTCCTTGATTGCTAAAGATGTTGAACATTTTTTTGTATGATTATTAGCCCTTTGCATTTGTTCTTTGGAGAACTGTCTGTTTATTTCATTTGTCCATTTATTGATTGAACTTTTTCTCTGATGTTAAAATTTGAATTCTTCATTTACTTTAGTTATTAATCCTCTTTTGGAAGAGAAACTCTCACTCTGCATGCTTCCTCTTTGTTCTGCTGTTTCCTTTGCTGTGCAGAAGTTTTTAACTTGATGCAATCCCACTTCCTGATTCTTCCTACTCTTTCCTGAGCTATAGGAGTCCTATCCAGGGAGTTTTACCCATGCCTATCTGCTGAAGGATTTTCTGTATGTTTTCTTTTGGCAGTTTCAGAGTTTCAGGTCTTATACTCAGGACTTGGATCCACTTTGAGTCGATTTTTGTACAGGGTAAGAGATAAGAATCTAGTTTCAGTCTACATATGCATATTCAATTTTCCTGGCACCTTTTGTTAGAGAGGCTGTCTCCACATGTCTTTTCTGAACATTTTATATCAACAGAATCACGCAATACATGATTTCTTACATCTGGATTTTTTACATAGTTTTATGATTTAGATGAGGTGTCGCCCAAAAGCTCATTTATGAGACAATGCAAGAATTTTCAGAGGTGAAATGAGTAGACTGAGTGTAACCTTTATCAGTGGATTAACTTCTATTAGTGGACTGAAATGGATTAAGTGGGTGGTAACCGTGGGCAGGTAGGGTGTGGTTGGAGGCGGTAGGTCAATGGGGGTGTACCCTTGGGGTTATATTTTGTCCCTAGTGAGCAGAGTGTGAGTTCTCTCTCTTTCTCTCTGCTTCCTTACTGTCATGTCCTGAACTGCTTTCCTCTACTGCACCCTTCCACCAGAATGTTCTGCTTCTCCTCTGACCCAGAGCAATGGAGTCAGCCATATGTAGACTGAGATCTCTGAAACTGTGGGCCCCAAATAAACTTTTCTTTTTTTCACATTGTTCTTGTTGGGTCTTTTGGTCACTGCAGTGAAAAAGCTGAAAGTGTGTTTTAGGGTTCATCCATGATATACCATGTGTCAATAATTTTTTCCTTTTATTGATGAATAGTATTCCATTGTATGGATATATATTTTGTCTGTTCAAAGGCCAGTTGGACATTCAGATTGTTTTCAGGTTTTATCTATTATGAGTAATGTTGCTGTGAATGTTTTTGTGTATTTAAATAGTTATTTTGGGATGGATAACTAAAAGTAAAATTGATGGGACATAAGGCAGTTTTGTGCTTAATGTTTGAGAAACTGCCAAATTATTTTCCACAGTGGTTATCATTTACATTCCAACCAGTAACGAACAAGGATTTTTGCTTCTTCACATCCTTGCCAACATTTGTTGATATTTGTCTTATTTATTCTAGAAATGGGAAGTGATATTTTATTGTAGTTTGTTTTTCAGTTGAATAAACAAGTTTATTTGTAAATTTAAGTCAATATACATAATTGGCTTTAAATGTCAATAAAGCAATAAATTTTGAAACCTTTTTGGAAAGTCATTTTTTAAAAGGAATTTTGCTAGGACAGTAATAAATGTAATGTAACCCAAGACCTTCATAATTGGAAGGGCTCCAATAAGTTGGAACTGTATGTTCCTTCTTCACTGAAAGTTTACACAAAGGGTTATTATAATATAAACACTACAAGAAAAAGAACCTTGGAATTGTTTCCTCTTGGTACAGGAAAAAAACTCAATCTAGTTATAAGACAATGAAAAGCTGCATTAATGAGTTCAGAATATTAGTAGCAAATGACTCTGGTGTGAATGACTCATATTTTATTCTCGAGCCCTTATATATAAAAAATCCCCAGGTTAATGTTTGTATTATCAGCTAGAGGATTAGTTTACATGGCATAGAATGAGAATTTATGCAAGGTATCACGTGCACAGCATTTTACTAGTATGAAAACAAGAGCAGTTTAGTTAGGAGAAAAACAATTGGATTATAAGTTATATACACCCTAATGACAAAACTCCCCACCACTTACGTTGTAAAACATTTCACTTAAAAATGTCAACACTAGTTAGGGCAGTGGCCCAATGCCTCTAGTTCCAGCTATTCAAGAAACAAGGCAGGGGGATTGCAAGTTTGGGGACAGCTTGAGCAAATTAGTGAGACTCTGTTTCAGAATAAAGAATGAAAAGTGCTGGGGATATAGGTCAGGGGTAAAGCACCCCTGGGTTCCATCCCCAGTGCCACAAGAAAAAAAAAAAATTTTAACATTACAATATATAAAATAGCTACTGTAAATACATATAGTTTATTTCATAGCTGTCAGTTTACTTTCCTTCAGTTAACCATAAGTTACATTGTGGATAAGTCTTATATCTTTCACCTCCTGAAAGACATTCAAGCCAGGTGAGGCCAAGGTGGGAGCAGTGCTTGAGCCTTGGAATTTGGGGCCAGTCTGGGCAATATAGCAAGACCCCACCTCAAAACCAAAAAGAACAAGTCAACATTCTATCCCAAGGATACAAGATCAGACTTAACAGCCCCAAATGTTAAACACTTGGATCAAGTCATAACCAGATCCATTGCAAAAGGACCCCATACACATGTAATTATCAACTCTAGTACCTTTGTAGCACCCAAGCCAGCAGCATACAGGGACATGTATTATGAGAATAAATGTCACCCACCCCTTCTGCAAATTGTCACTCTGGAGAAACAGTGTGACACTTTTCACATTCACCGTCTAAAAAAACATGGAATGCGAAGTACGAATGCAACGGTATAAACAATCTATTGCCAAGAAAAAGAAAAAGTCAAAAATTAAGCTAAAGAATTTTATAGAATTTGCTACAAACAGCCTTCACTTAAATTCTCTCTCCCCACACAGAGCTGGCCAATCCGATGTCCTTGAAAACGATGGTGACTCTCTCCGTGGGGATGGCACCCAGACTGCTACCGCAGTCACTCAAAACCTCCGGGTAACCTTCCCTAGCCCCCGGAGCAACTCTAAAACCTCCAGTCGGTTTTGAAATCCTGCACGATCTCCCTCACCAGCCTCTCCAAAGGAAGCCCGTGTGAGTAGCTCGATGGATTTCTGGTAATGACGAAATCTCTCCAAACGCCTCATTCCCAGGCCTGTTGTCTTGAGGTTTCGTCACCGGGAAAGTCCAGAGACCGCTTTTCCTGACAGCTTTAGCAGCCCGTCTGCTTGCTTCCAGCTATTTTCTTCCTGTATTCTTTCTCCCTCCCTTGCCTCTCCTCCCCTTTCTTCTTCTTTTTTGTTGTTCTGGGCATCAAATCCAGGGCCTCCCTAAGGAAGGGCTCTGCCAACGAGCTACATCCCCAGTCCATTTTCTTTCACAAACGTCTTGGACCGCTTCTAGGACCTCCTGACTGTTCTGCTGTTCAATGAAAAGCCACATTCACAGAGCAAATAAAAGAGGCTTCTCTTAGGGACAAAGCGTTCTGTTCTGTTTCATTGCAATTAACTCGCTTTTCCTTTTTTCTTCTATTTTTTTTTTTCTTTCTTGTATTGGGGATTGAACTCAGGGGTGCTTTACCATTGAAATACATCCCCAGTCCTTTTTATTTTTATTTTTTTAATTTTGAGACAGGATCTTGTTAAGTTGCTGAGGGTCTTGCTAAATTGCTGAGGTCAACTTTGAATTTGAGATCCTCCTGTCTCAGCCTCTGAGTCACTGGGATTATAGGCAAGTGCCACCACACTTGCTTCCTTCTATTACTTTCTATTCCTTTGCAATGATTATTTTTTCTTGATATTTATCGTTACTTTATATTTTTAATATTTGCATTTATTTGTAGTCTGACTCCCCTAATTTAATGTAAACTCTATGATGGCAGGAACATTGTCTTGTTCTTATCTATACTCTAATACCTAGAACATTTGAGTAAATGAATAAACACACCCTCTTCATGTGCTCCTCTGTCCTGCTCTACTGCTTAGAAGGTAACTTTGACGGGGCCCCTGTCTCAGACTTGTGAAAGCTTCAAAATTCCTTCAAGTTTTATGAAAAACAATAATTTATAAGTTGTAAATTGTGGTTTTTGCATATGAATGTATGTATACATACACACATCTTCTGGCATTTCTGCATGAGGCTTAATACATCTTATTATTAAAAGGACGAAGTTCTGGGTTGGGGTGTATGAGCACTTGCCTAGAATGCTTTAGGCCGTAAGGTTCACTCTCCAGAACCACAAAGAAAAGAAAAAAGGACAAAGTTCAAAGCAAATGAGAGGGAAAAAATGGACAAACATAAAAATAATACAGGATTGCCAATGTTAGGGTTATCTAGAACCTGAATGGCCACTATATTGACAAATATCATTACAGATTAATGATAAGACCTGACGACGCAACATCCTTTGGGTAATTAAACAATGTTATTTATCAAAAAAACAAAATGAAGTTGGCTTAATCAGAGAAATGAACTTATTTTCCAATTCAGACAGAAGTACAAACATTAATTTCACTACAAGTGTGCATCATTACTGAAAACTCCTAAGTAAGTGAGGAAAGTCTATGGAAATACAATAGTCTGTCTTGATCTGGCCTAGCTGTACTCACAAGCAAGTGTAAAACTGCCCAGATCCCTTCTGTGAGCAGAGGTACCTCATAAGTCTCATGGTTATACAATATAAAAGACTATAATACTAGTGCAGATTAACTTGTTTCCCTAAAATATCTCTCACAGAATTTCTAGGATAGTAGAACTTGGTTTGAGAACATTAGAATACTGTATTGTGGAAATGTAACAAGGATCAGTTTCCTAGATTTCTGGGAGACCTGCCAACAAGCCCTTAGACCAGCTAGAGGTCTTATCCTGAAGTGAAGAATTGGTAAACAGGAGATAGTTTAGAAACTGGACAACAATCAAAAAAGGTAGATTTAGGGATGGGGATGTGGCTCAGTGGTAGAGTGCCTACCTAGCATGTACAGGACTTGAGGTTTGATCCCCAACAATGAAAAAAAAAAAGTTCATAAAATTGAATTAGATGGGTAGTGAGTGGTACACCCTTATAATCTCAGCTATTCAGGAGGCTGAGGCAGGAGGATCACAAGTTTCAGGCCAGCCTCAGAAATTTCGCAAGACTCTTCTCAAAATAAAAAATAAGCTTGACATGGTGGTACACACCTATAATCCCAGTGACTTGGCAGGCTGAAGCAGGAGGATCACAGTTGGAGACCAGCCTCAGCAATTTAGTGAGACCCTGTCTAAAAACAAAAAATAAAAAGGACTGGGGATGTAATTATGAACCCTTGGGTTCAATCTCCAATACCAAAAAATTTTTCTTTAATTTTCAAAAATAGCTGATAGATCACCTCTGGTTATACTCCTCAGTAACCGCCCCCCCCCAAAAAAAACAAATTTGCAGAAACTATCTAAAATTACTCTTAATTCCACTTTATTTATTTATTTATTTATTTATTTATTTATTTATTTTTTAATAATAGTCATTCCTATCCATTTGTGAGCAGAGACGGGGAGTTGGCTTCCAAAGAAGCCTATTGACCTTCACCTTTCTAAAAAATTTTGGATACTCACAATTTTGCGTTTCAGGGGCTTCACAGGCTCCCCAACATCTTATCTATGATGTCCAGAGTGAGAATCTTCCCACCTCCAAAATAAGCATATCAAAAACAACCACTGTGTCAAATATCATCTTTATCCCCTATTGCAATGAAATGATTTTCATACTTTATTTGCTAGAGTTGATGGGATTGCAACATAGGGGTAGCTATAATTCTTATTTTGGTGAAGTAATGGGGATTAATATTTTGAGCTGAAATCGACCTCAGACATTAGTGATAAGTAAAAAGAACATTTGGTAGAACTAGAACAGATCAGGATACATACACATAAAGTAGTATTGTATTCCTACTAATCTTTTATTACAAATTATAACAGAAGTTCCAGTTTAGAATAAAATAGGAAAAAGAGAAATCAAGGCTAAAATCAAAAGCTAACAAGCAAAATGGCACAGCGCATATTATATGTATAAATAAAAGAGCAAGAGAACAAGGGGAAAATATTGACAAGTGAGATAAACCAGCCTTCTTAGAACAAACAGTGGAAGTGAAAGTGAAAGTCAAATGGGAAGGAGGGGTTCTTTGACCTGCAAACAAGAGAACAAAGGCAGATTAATCCTGAAAAATATTAAATCTAATTTAAGCCAAAACTAAAAGTCAGACAAAAAAAACTAAATACAAGAAATTTTCCTCTTTTCCTGAAATTCAAATTTACAATAACAGAAAATCCAAGCAAATAGCCAGTGTGTGTTCAAAAGATGTCCCTTAGAAACAAAACATAAATATAAAAAGCAGAGGCCTGTTTATGAGGAAAAAAGGCCATACAAATCTGAGCCAAATCAAGTTTAGGCAGAAGGCACAGCACAAAATGAACAACTGCCTCCTCCCCACCTTTCCCTCGTATTGAGAAGCAGGTGGCATAATGTGTTTTTTTCTATTTCTATTAGTAATCCACACACACACAAACTGGGAAGTAACTTAAAAAAAAAAGAAAAAAGAAAGTTAAAAAATTAAGACCAAGACAATCTTCCTTTGCTTCTAAAAACTTTGAGGTAACCCACATTTATTTTTGACAACACTGACTTAAAAATCAAAATAGCCCATTAATTTACTGATGTGAAACGATCTCCAAGATCTTCCTGTTTAGTTAAAATAAAACAGGAAGATGCATAAAGATACATATAATATGCTAACTTCTGTATATAATAAGAGAAAAAATGAAAATTTATATTTATATATTTGCATAAATCCTGGAAAGATGCAAAAGAAACTAACAGTGGTTACCAAGGGGTGGGGAAGGAAAGGTCAACGTGGGATAGGATGCCAGGAAGAGTTTTCACTGTATACATTTTATGCTGCTTAATTCTTTGACTATGTGATTGTATCACCCTTTCAAAATTTTAAACTAAGAAAAAGCTAATTTGCCTTAATGTGTGCTTTCTTTTCTTTTTCCTAGTGTGGATGTTTTATTTTAATTACTAAAAAAATTGGGGCCGGGTGTGGTGGAGCATGCTTGTAATCCCAGCACCTGGGAGGCTGAGGCAGGAGGATTGCGAGTTCAAAGCCAGCCTCAGCAACTTAGCGAGGCACTAAGCAACTCAGTGAGACCCTGTCTCTAAATAAAATACAAAATAGGGCTGGGGATGTTGCTCAGTGGTGGAGTGCCCCTGGGTTCAATCCCCAGTACCAAAAAAAAAAAAAAAAAAAAGAAAAGAAAAGAAAAGAAAAAAATTGGGAAAACATTATTAGTCTGGGTGAAAAATCAGGAAGTAAGTACAAAACTGAACATTGCAAAGGCACTGGTTTAAAAAATACTGTGTATAGGTAAGCTGAGAAGGAACTTCCCCTTCCTCTCATCTACATTCTTTCTTCTTTCGTCTTCCATGATAATCACAGACAACTGAGTCTCCGCAAATTCACATTTTTCCAGGGGAAAGTCAGAAATATTTGGAGCCACAGGGTTGGCTTAGGGACAGACCCACCATCTATGGCAAAGTTTATGGTTCATAACTTCATGTTCCTTACAGAAAAAATGGGAGCAAATCTTATTGTTGAGATTGTAAACTGGGGAAGCATAACTGATTAATGTATGACTGACTGACCAGTGCACAGAGTATTCTTCTGCAATGAAATTTCTCATCTCAGTACACTGTGGTGGTATTTTTATCATTGGGTGAGACTGTAAGGCAGAAATTTTGTACCAATTCTAGAAGTCACTACATTTATAACTGCCATGTTGCCTCCAGTGTATATTTTCATTACCAAATTATTTGCCCTTTTGCTTTTACATATATACATATTTTCTTGTAACAGCTTATTCTTTTGTGTGTGTGTGTGTGTGTGTGAGCGTGTGCATGTATGTGCTCGAAGTCAAACCCAAGGCCTTGCACATGCTAGGTGTTTCAGTCAGCTTTTTTGTTTATGTGACTAAAAGAAGAGTCCAGAACAATTTTAGGGGATGGAAAGTTTATTTGTGGGCTAGTGATTTCAGAGATCTCAGTCCATGGACAGTAGGTTCCATTCCTTAGGGCCTGAGGTAACACTGAACATCATGGCATAGTGTGTGGCAGAGGAAAGCAGCTCTCATGATGATCAGAAAGCAGAGAGGGAGAGATCGCCACTTTCCAAATACAAATATATACCCCAATGCTACTCTCCCAATTTTCCACCTCATCCCACCATACCTCACATGTCTTCAATTACCACTCAATTAATCCCACCTGGTGATTAGTTCACTGATTAGGGTAAGGTTCTCATAACCCAATCATTTCTCCTCTAAACCTTCTTGCATTGCTTACACATGAACTTTTGGGGGACACCTCACATCCAAACCACAACATTCATCCCTGGCCCCTAAAAGCTCATGACCATCTCACAATGCAAAATACATTTAGTCCATCTCCAAGAATCCCTGTAGTCTCAACAGTTGCCCAAAATTTCAAATCCGAAGTCTCCTCTGAGATTCAGGGCAAACTTGCATTGTGAGTTCATGTAAAAATCAGAAATTATATACAAGTAGCCAATATATAAAGGTACAGAGTAAATATTTCCATTCACAAAAATAGGATCAAAGAAAGAAAGGATGGGACCAAAGCAAGACTGAAATCCAGGTGGGCAAACAAGTCCTGTAGCTCCATGTATGGCATCTGGGACACATGGCACAGTGATTTTCTGTCCAAAGGGCTTGTGTAGCTCTGCCCCCTGGCCTTGTTGGTTGCAGCCCAAGTGGCCTTTCTGCTGTTTTGTCTCTGCTTGATTCCTTCAGCTTTCCTAGGATGATGTTTTACATTACTGGCATTTCTTATTATCAGGAGTTTCCACTGCAGTTTTGGATTCCTCCTCACATCTTCATGCTTTGCCTTCTCAGGGGCTGCCAGCAGAGACTCCAACACTGCTGCACTTTGCCTGGTCTCCCAGGCCTTCCTTTGAAATCTTGGTGGAAGACTCCATGACCCCATAACTTCAGTATTCCACATTCTTGCAGAACCAACACCACATGGTTGATGCCAAAGTCTGCTGCCATTTTGAGCAGTAGCAAAGCCTCCAGGGACCCTGTCTGCTTCAGCCTCCAAGTGCCTGGATGGCTGAACAATTTGAAAATACTTCCTAGGCCCCCTTGTGCAAGATGGTGCCCCACTGGTCTCCTCTCAAGAGAATTTTTACTTTTTCTTCCTTGAGACTGAGTTGGGTGTAGTCTTGCCAACTCCTGGATGCCCACAAGTCATTTTTCTTATTGTCTCTAGGCAAAGTCTTCAGAATTTCTTTAGTGGCAGTAGTGTCTTTAACAACTGCAATTCCTTAGCCCCAGTTTTACTCCTGCCTTTCAAGTTCAAGTTTTTCAAATCTTTTTGTTCTGCTTTTTGCTCCTGAATATCAAAATAAACTTGGCTAAAAGCTACCAGTAATATCCATGCCACTTCCTTAATGCTATGCTGCCTAGACATTTCTTCTGTCAGATTACAAAGTCTATCACTTTTAAAATCAGCCTCACAGAAAAAAGGCTTAGAGTATAGGCATAATGCAGACAACTTCTCAGCCAGAACGTAATAGGAAATGACCTCTAGTCCAGCTTCCAAGAATCATCCTTTTCTGAACCCTCTTGAGCTGACTTGTCTTCACTGCCATGGTCCTGTTGGCATTCTGGTCTTCTGAAGTCCCACCAGAATTGGCTTTTAAGTTCTGATTACAACAACCTAAAGCATTTCCAGCTTGCACTGCAACACATCTCAAAATTTCTCCAACAAATTCCAAAAAGCTCCAAAATCTTCTGAACCACATGCTCAGGTTAGTCACAGCAACAACCCCACTCTCAGTACCAATTTCTGTTTTAGTCAGCTTTTTTGTTACTGTGACTAAAAGACCTGAACATAACAATTTTAGGGGAGGAAAATTTTATTTGGGGGCTCACAGTTTCAGAGATCTTAGTCTGTGGATAGTAGATTCCATTCCTTGGGGCTTGAGCTGAGGCTGAGCATCATGGCAGTGTGTGGTAGAGGGAAACAGCTTACATAATGATCAGAAAGCAGAGAGGAAGAGAGAGCTCCACTTGACAAATACGAATAAATACCACAATGCACCACCTCATCCGGTCACACCCCACCTGCCTTCAATTATCACTCAATTAATCCTATCAGGTGATGAATTAAATGATTGGGTTAAGGCTCTCACAACCCTATCATTTCTCCTCTAAACCTTCTTGCCTTGCCTCACACATAAACTTTTGGGGAACACCTCACATCCAAACCACAACACTAGGCAAGTGCTCTGCCACTGAGCTAAATCTCCAGGCACTAACAGTTTATTCTCTAAGACACTAAACAAGATATCAACTTGACGTAAGAAAACTAAATACCATACCAACAACTACACTATTATATATAGTTAATTTTAGGTGAAAGTAATTTTATCATCAAAACAAGCCTCTTAAGCTGGATGTGGTGGCACATGCCGATAATTTCAGTGACTCTGGAAGCTGAGTCAGAAAGATCAAAAGTTTGAAGTTAGCCTCAGCAACTTCATGGGATCCTGTTGGGGGGCAGGCAGGAAGCAGGCCTCTTTCCTTCCAGTTAAGGCTTTTATCTCCAACTATGGTCCTCAGTTTAAAGTCTTGAATGGCTGCCCATCTTACTTAGAAAATAAGGTCCTTATACTTCAGCCTGAAACCAAGGCCCCAAACAATGTAGTCCCTCTCCACCTTCCCACTCATTTCTTCAGTTTAACTATTTCAGTCTATTTAGTGATTAAACATTTCTAAATTCACCTGCATGAATCACCTTCTGCCACATCCTTGTCACCTATCTTTCTTGTAAGGCTTCTTTGAAATCTCATCCATCCTTCTTCTATACACCCACCCTACTCTCAGCTCCTACAAGGTTGTTTCTCCTTTGAATTCCTGCAACATGTATAATCACTAAGGCTTAGCATGTGCTACTTTTCACACATTGTTGTATTCTCTCTCTTCTTTTAAATTAGGCCCCCTTCCTGGCAGTCCAGTAGAGAATGCCAAGTCTAAATAATGACAATATAAAGTATAAAATGACTAGGAGTCATTTTGTTTATCAACAAAAGATTGCTCATCTTTTCATATATATATCCTGTTTCCCATCTAGATTGAAAGCATTTGTCTCATATCAATTATGATTTTTAGGACTCATCAGTTTTTTTTTCCCCAAAACTTCTTTTCTTAAATGGAGGCCCTTCCAAACTTAGCTCCCTTAACTTTGAGCCATTATTCCCTTGCTCTCCTACACATTTAGTTTTGGTTTGATTGGTCAACATTTTTAAGTTAAAGACAATTTATAAATAAAATGGAATATTGGGTCATGAAAAATTTGAGTACCAATATGTGTTACAACTTGGATGAACACTGAAAATATGCTAAGTGAAAGAAGTCAGTCACAAAAATATACATGATTTCTTACATAATTCTTTTCATATGAAAATACAAAATAGTTAAATCTATAAAGATAGAAAGATTAGTGGTTGTTTGGGTCTGTTGGGTATGGGGGGCAGTGGGGGAACAGATAAGTTTTCCTTTTGCAATGATGAAATGCTCTAAAACAGACTGACAATGACCACATTTATCTGTAAATATACTAAATACTGTACACTTTAGGTAAATTTAATAGTATGTGAATACCTCAATACAGCTCGTTCTTTCTTTCTTTCTTTCTTTCTTTCTTTCTTTCTTTCTTTCTTTCTTTTTTATTGCCAGGCATGGTGGTGCATACCTATAATTCTAATGACTTGGGAGGCTGAGGCAGGAAGAATAAGTCCTAGGCCAACCTGGGCAACTTTGTAAGACTCTTACTCAAAAAATAAAAAGCGCTGGTGAGTTCACTCAGTGGTAAAGTGTCCCTGGGTTTAATCCCCATACCAAAACAAACAAAACAACAACAACAAAAAGATAATTTATGTATGCATGTAAGCACATAAGAATTTAACAAACCCATTTAATAAATCTAAAATACTAAAAATGCCCGTAAATATTCCACTTGAGTATTTCCAAGACATTTTTTTTATACATCCAAGAAACAGACCAACAATAAGAAAGTGAAGCACCCAACGCAGCCTTCCTCTGGCCTCTGGTTATCTTTCTACCAATGTCCCACAAGAGTAGTTCATGCTCTGTTTTAGTCACAGTGACTGTGACAATGACCAATGAATGTGCAGAGTACTTTTTGCAGGTCTGTGTTTTGGCTTATCCTGATGTGAAGTCCTTTCTACCTTCCATCCTTTAAGACTCAGCTCAGGAGCTGAGGTGTAATTTATGAGGTTGATCCCCAGCACCTCCCATACACATAGAAGCTAAGCTCAAAATTCTTTATGAAACCTTCCCCAGCCAACCCAATCTCCACCATCCAGTGTACATAATCACTCCCAACTTTGGGGTCCCACAGCATGACCCATACCTACTTCATACAAGTCTTATACAACAGGTACTTCATATTTTATCTTTGTGGGGCAGCTGGGTGGGGAGGTACACACTCGTACTCCCAGAGACTTGGGAGGCTGAGGCAGGATTGCAAGTTTGAAGCCAGCTTCAGCAACTTAGCAAGACTCTCAGAAACTGAACAAGACCCTGTCTCTAAACAAAAAATAAAAGAGGCTTAGTGGTATAAATAATTGCAGCTTAGTGGTAGAGTATCCCTGGGTTCAATTCCCAGCACCCCTCAAAAAAAAAAAAAAAAAAAAAAAAGAAAGAAATTGTAGGGCACTTGAGAGGAAGTACCATTTTTGTATTCTTAATAATGTTAGCTAGGTGCTATACAAAGAAATATTCAATAACAAAGAGAAATGTCTAAGCCATCTCCTGAAGTGAACAAGTTAGTTATGTATATATCTAAAGGATACACAGTACTTCCCTCTAAACCAGCTCTCAGAAACAAATAATAGATACTAGCAGTTCCCTTAAAGATCCAGGGAAGATTTTAGAAGTGAGTGGGGGTACAAAGATGAGAGCAAAAGCAGCCACTCCAGGATGCTTTTTCTTTAGGCTGGGCTCATCTAAATTGGTGTTACCAACAAAGGACTACTTGAAAGAATTCTTCAAAAGCTTCCTGTTCCAAATCTCTTCCATATTATACCACTAACAACTGAAATATCATCACTATCGTTAAAGGATCACCCAGTCTTATCTTTCCTAGTACTGGGGATTGAACCCAGGGGCACTTTACCACAGAACCACACTCTGGACTTTTAAAAATTGAGATAGGGTCTTGCTAAACTGTTGATGATGGTCTCAAATTTGTGATCCTCCTGCCTCAACCTCCTGAATTGCTGGGATACAGGCACATGCCACCATGTCCAGTTAATACTGTCCTTTCTTAAAAGGCATATAAGCCTGGGAGAGAAGCATGGTTTCAATCATTCTAGCCAGCTGAATGCAAGTTGATAAGCAAAAATTATTGCGTAATAAAGAGCAATGCCTAAATGCGTGTCACAGGGCAGTTCCGAAAAAACAAAAGTGAAAGGTCTGTAGCCCAGAGGGCAAACAATATGAGGAAGGGAGTGACTCACAGAAGCTGGGTATGAACGAACTTCACAGGTTGGCCTGGACTAGCAGGAATCTAGTTATCAGTGGGAACACTGGCAACAGACAAAAAGATGCTTGCCACTACATTGTTAGACTGGAGGGATGGAGAGTGATGGCTGCAGAATGAGGGAGTAGGGGAGGAGTAGTGCAAGAAGAAAGATACTTAAGGGACTTACTAAGGAAGTGGCAACTTAAGGAACAGGAACCAGTGAATAAATTCAGATGTTCTTGAGGGTAGACAGGGAATGAAACAATCAGAAGACAAAGGACAGAGGCAAAGACTGGTCCTAAGAAGTGGTCAAAGTGCCAGAAGTTAGCCCTTCCTCAGTTCACAATATCTTTCAACATTGTGCTTTTTTTCTTCATCCTTTGCTGCTCACACACTACCTTTTCCCCATTCTTAGTTACTTGTCTGAGAAGCAGAATCACACAAGATATATGATCTCACAGCTTTTCATGCCAGTGTTGGCTTGTGCCCCAGCCTCATCCCAAATTGTACCAAAAAATGAATGAATTATTTCATCTCTCTTTATTTTCAAAACATTATGGTATTAAATCAATTCTAGGAGGTACCGGACTGGTCCTTGTTTGGTCTCCAGTGCTTTAGGTGAGGCAGTAGTAGCAGCTATTATGTGACAGTCAAAGGCCTACGTGAAGCCATGGTATATCCCCAGATGTGACAAAGCATGGGGTCTGGCTCTTACAGAGAAAGGAGGTGGAAACAAACTGCTTTGAGAAGACAACTGAGCAAGAGGACCTGGTTCCAGAAGGGTCTGGTGGGAGAAAGTGGGGAAAGTGAAGGACAGAGATCTTTCTCTCCTTTATTTTTTGCTTATATGTAAGAGTAGAGGCACATGACCCAGGAGAGGGCTAAAGTAGGTAGTAGTTACTTGGATCTCATTAGGGTTTGGACCACTCCAGGGCTGGTCAACTGATATTGTCAAGGGGGTGGAATGCTGGCCACAAGAGCGGAGACAAATTTTTCCAGTTTCTGTGCAGCTTGTTTTCCAGCCTCTAATACCTCCTCATGATTAGTCTTCTCCAGGTTTTCATAATCCATGATGACCTTGTTAGTGATAAGCGAGAAGCCAAAGACTCGAAGTCCACAGTGTCGTGCAACTATAACTTCTGGTACTGTGCTCATGCCTGATTTGGAAAAAGAAGGAAATCAACTATTTAGGATTCGCAAATGACCGTTCCTCACCTTTTAGACTATCATTTTTTTGGTACCAGAGACTGAACTCAGAGGTGCTTAACCACTGAACCATATCCTCAACCCTTCTTTAGTTTTTTATTTGGAGACAGGGTTTCACTGAGTTGCTTAAGTCCTCAATAAATTGCTGAGGCTGGCTTTGAATTTGCAATTCTCATGCCTCAGTCTCCCAAACCCTTGGGATTACAGTGTAGCCCAATGATAACTAGACTATCATTCTTAACTTCATTGAAAATTTAAAAATTCACCAGGTGGGGTGGCACACACCTGTAATCCCAGCAATTTAGGAGGCAGAAGCAGGAGGAACCAAGTTCAAGATCAGGCCCTAGGCAACTTAGTGAGACCTGGTCTCAAAATATAAAATCAAAAGGGCTGGGGATGTAGCTCAGCATCCTTGGGTTAAATCCCCAGTGCACACACATATACACACACACAAAACTCAAGCATCCAAAGAAGCAGTTAAATTAGTGTTGGGCTTATTTAGTCCAATATTGCTTAAAATAAGTGGGGCCACAGAGGGACTTACAAATTCCTATAAGTATTGCTAATGCAAAGCTGGGTGTGGTGACGCACACCTGTAATCCGAGCAACTCAGAAGGCTGAGGCAGGAGGATTGCGAGTTCAAAGCCAGACTCAACAGATTAGCGAGGCACTTAGCAACTCTGCAAGACCCTATCTGTAAATAAAATATTAAAAAGGGCTGGGTATGTGGCTCAGTGGTTAACCTCCCCTGGGTTCAATCCCCAGTACCAAAAAAAGTACATATATTGCTAATGATTTATTTCAGCGTGTTTACGCTACCTTTGAAGTTAGGAATAACTGACTAAATAAAAAGGTCCACCTTTCAGCCTGAGTTATACAGTGGCTTTACTGATATTTTTTAGAATAACTTTCAGAAATAATCAACTCTTGAGTGGGTGATTAACACTGAAGCAGTTAAGTGCTTGCTGCTCAGAGGGGAGATTTGTTGGGTTGTAACATTAAACTTCCCCACTGTTTTCCCAGAAGTCAGTTGAATTCAACCTTCCTTTAAATAAGATCCTCTAGATCCAAGTAGGGTCTGTTGGGTTGGGGATAAAGCTCAGTTGGTAGAGTGCTTGCCTTCCATGCACAAGGTCTAGGTTCAATCCCCAGCACCACCACCAAAAAATAAAGTAAAATAAAATAAAAAAAAGGACCTCCCAAGTAGGGTCTGTTAAATACTCCTCCCACACGTGCTATTTTAGACCCCTTCCCTCAAGCCCCCAGTCAAATTCCCCTTCTCACCAACAGCATCAGCTCCCAGTTTCTGCAGCAGGCTACACTCTGCCACAGTCTCAAAACTGGGGCCCGCCGACATCACATAGGTGCCTTCCTGTAGCTCTCGCTTCTCCCCCATTTGCTTCCAGATACTGAGAGCCTTCTTCCTCAAGTTCCGGTCGTAAGCATCAGACATGGCAGGGAAACGAACTCCAAACCTAGGGTGTAAGTTGTATTATCTCAGGTAAATGGACTCACTCACAACTCCTAGACAAGTCCCGAAACCCTATATGCTTCTAGACACAAAAGAGCAAGATACATACCTTTCATCATTAGGCCCATTGAGAGGGTTCTGACCACAGAAACCAGGTAGGTTGATGTGATCACGAATCAGCATGATATCTCCAACCTCAAAGTTGGGGTTAAGCCCTCCAGCTGCATTGGTGACCACCAAAGTGTCCACACCCAGAAGCCGGAAAACCCTCACAGGGAATGTCACCTTAGAAGAAAAGGTTAAAAAAAGTTTTTTCAAACTTTCACCATCTACCTAGGTAGATGTGCATAATACACATCATGAAAGATGAAAAGGGGACCAAAAGTCTACCTCGCCCAAAGAGTTAGGCAAAAAAATAGAGTAGTTCTCTCCCACTTCATCCAGATCCAACTGGTCCTCTGCCCCTGATTACCTTCCAGAGGGGGTAGCCTTCATAGAAGTGGAACCTGCCTTGCATCATCACACAGGCCTTCCCTTCCAGGAGCCCAAACACCAATCGACCAGCATGACCTTGCACTGTGCACAAACAAAAGGAAAAAAGGACGGTATTATGCTTTCATATAACACGGAACCTTTGGGGACCTACCAGGAACCACTCTCTCCCTGTGTTTAACATATAAGGTTGCAATTAAACAAAAAACATTAAGTCTGATGGAGAGACAGACAGTTATAATCATATAAATGTAACCTGAGATGACAGCTATGTGGGTAAGGATACTCCATATGAACATATAAAAAGAGGGAAAGGCTTGTTAAAGAAATTTCAGTCAGGTTCCATGGTATGTGCCTGTGATCCCAAGCGACTCAGGAGGCTGAGACAGGAGGATCACAAGTTTGAGGCCAACACAGGCAATTTAGAGAGACCCTGTCTCAAAAATAGCCAGGGCAGGGGGTGTAGCCTGGTGGTAGAGCTCTTGTGGGTTTAATCCCCAGAACTGCATACAAAGAAAAAATGTTTTTTTTTTCAAATGAATAAGAAAATCATACTGCAAGAAAGTAAGAGTGAGTAAAAAATAACGTTGGTGATAATGAATGCAGTACTTATAGGCTTCCAAAATTTTTTAAATTCTTAAAATGGACCCAGACATGGTGATTAAGGCCTGTAATCCCAGCTACTTCAGAGGCTGAGGTAGGATTGACAGTTCAAGGCCAGTTTGCACAACATAGTGAAACCCAGACTCAAAAAATAAAAAGGGCTGGAGATATAGTTCATTGGAAGAACACTTGCCTAACATGCTTGAGGTCCTGGGTTTAGTCCCTACTGCTGAAGAAGGGGGGGAAAAAAAAAAAAGAAGAATATTCTTACATTGTGCTAACTAAATTATATGCCTTTTCATTCCAGCAAGGGAGCTCATGGGCATACACTGTCTCCCTGAAGAGGAGGACACTGAACAAGGGGGAAAGGGGCTGAATTTAGATCCATGCAAATCTTCCTTACGACCCCCAGAACAGTCCTGTGGGAATGCATGCCAAGGTAGGTGTGGGGACTGGAATATAGATAACACCCAAAGACATTACCATATCACTATTTCCCTCTTCTGGCAGTCCCTTTTAATGGATGACAATTTATCCCGTAAGGTATGGATGGTCTGGGAGAGGGGCCAGATTCAAGAGAAGTGTTAAGAGCTACTCGAACAGAACTTATTTTTTAAAAATTAGTAGTGCTGGGTGTGGTAGAGTATACCTGTAGTCCCAGAGACTCGCAAGGCTGAGGTAGGAGGATAAGTTAAAAGCCAGCCTCAGCAACTTAGTGAGACCCTGTCTCAGAATAAAAAATAAAAAGGGCTGGGGATGTAGCTCAGTAGTAAAGCACCCAGAGTTTATCTCTAGTTTGAAAAAAAAATTTAAAAATTTAAAATAAATAAATAAGTAGTAAGATCAAAGAACTCAAGTAGAGTACAAAAAATAAATAGGTTGATAAAATTAACCCACTTATCACTTAGCGCAAAATCCTGCTCATTGGAGGCAGGAGTGTCAAGGCAGATGAAGACAATGTCACTATTATCTCCCTTTGGGAACTATGTCCTTCCTCTTTCTTTTTATTATTTCCTTTTCCAACCCCCATTCCCACACCTGCCTGCTCTGGTCTCCCAGTCTTGCTCCAAAGGGTTTTTTAAGTATTTATTAAAAGTCTTAACTCTTTAGAGAAAAGAGGAAGAAAGATAGAAACCTAAAAAATTAATAAGTAAACCAAGGGAAGTTAGTGAATTAGTGTTGTTGTTGGTTTTTTTTTTGTGGTGCTGGGGATTGACTCCAGGGCCTTGTGCTTGACAGGCAGGCACTCTACAAACTGAGCTATATCCCCAGCCCAGAAGTTAGTTATTTGAAAATAAGTAACCAAATAAACTACCCTTGACCTTTACTTGCCCCTGTTTCTCCTAGCCCTTTTCTAAATCTTCGCCTTAAGAGTTTTCTGGCTGCTACAAGAATGTTGGATATGCTATCTTCACATCCCTCAGAACTCCATTATGTGTGGGGAACATCCACCTCCCTCCTTCCAAAGGGTCAGTGTGAATCAGATCTTGTGCATTCATAAATTAATCTATGTATCTATAAGGACATGGTCCATGTGTCTTATTGGAGGCCTGGAGTTAGAGTTGGGGAGATGGCAGGCAGACATTGGACAGAGGCCTGACCTTGTCCTGGGAGGCTACAGACATTGTTTCCATTTAGCTGCAGGCCAGAGGGGCATGAATATAAGCGATGATGATAGTGTAAGGGAGGAAGCACATGTGGGGAAGTGTAGAATTTTAAGGAGCTGAATCACTAAAGCATAGAAAGACATCATCATAGTCCCACTGACACACACACACACACACACCCTATTATGGGATTTTCTATGAGGGGAGTTTCCTTCTCAAGTCATTCTGATTCATGGTAGTCTTTTTTTCCTCTCTTACAACATATTTTGGGTCAAACGCTAGGTCTAAGAGTAGACACACTGGTCTCCCTGACTGAGTTCCACAGACTCCCATCAGGATACCTCAGTCCCACCTCCCACTGCAACTGCCAGTACCTGTGCTTCGGGGAAAGTTGGGTATCTCACTGTAGTCAAAGAACTGGGCCTGAGTTAATTTATTAGTCAGACATCCTAAGCCAGAACCACAAATTACTGCCACTTGAGGTCGGTGCTTGGTGTGAGAAAGAAGCCAATCTGCAGTGTTCTGATAATCTTCATATGTGAATCTAGGGAACAAAAGGGAAATGAAATTAATTCTCCTCCTATTCCAAAGGCATCATAGACAAATGACCATCAGTGCAAATAAGGCAGGCAGGTATATTGGGGCAACAGGGGCAGAGAAGCTGATCCAGAAGAAGCCATACTATGTTTACCTATCACTCACCACCCCTCTTTTGAATCAGGCCCACTGAATGTCTAGTGTGTGACTCCTTCCATTATAGTGCTCGGCAAAAGTTAGTGAACCTGTATCCACTAACAGCCTCAATGTCAGCAAGTTTGTTTGCTTCTGTTTTTTTGCAGTCCTGAGGGTCAAGACCCAGGGCTTCTCACATGCCAGGCAAGCATGCCAGCACCGAGCTATATCCCCAACACAGGCAGGATTAGTAGCGCTCCCTTATAACAGACATTTAGAGAGGAGAACCACAGGATCCAGAGATGTACAATGAAAAAAATAAAATCAAGTTGCACAAGGCTAGGGAGAGCACTCAAAATGGAATTAAGCCCTTCCTGAGTGCAGTAACAGACCTAATACAATTTTTCTTAGTACCCTGCCTATCCCTTAGGGACACTCAAAATGTAATTAAGCCTAATGACCATGAAGGCAGAAATAAGCCAAATTTTCTTTTGGATCCTTACCGTCTAGTAGCTTCCTCAGCCAAAATACTAAGGACTTTTTTTTGCATTGCTAGGGATTACCAGGGCCTCTTGGATGCTAGGTAAGCACTCCACCACTAAGCTGCCACACTCCCAGCTCTCATTCTATTTTGTTTTTGTTTGTTTGAAACAGGGTCATGCCACATTTCACAGGCTGGTCTCAAGTTTTCAGGATCACAGGATCCTCTCACATCAGCCTTAGAAGTAACTGCGACTATGGGCACTGCACCACTACACCTGGCTCTTAGGGCTAATTTTTTTTTTTTTTTGAACCGGGGATTGAACTCAGGGGCACTCGGCCACTGAGCCACATCCCCAGCCCTATTTTGTATTTATTTAGAGACAGGGTCTCACTGAGTTGCTTAGGGCCCCCCTAAGTTGCTGAGGCTGGCTTTGAACTCATGATCCTCCTGCCTCAGCCTCCCGAGTTGCTGGGATTACAGGCATGTGCTACCGCCCCCGGTGCTAATTTTTTTAATTGACCAAAAAAGCAATGTGAGCACTTCTAGCAGAAGACTGTGCACAATTCTCAGTTCCCCTGCATCATTATTTCTGGGATTCCCCAAGTCCATACAGACCTCTATCATATGAGAATTGCAAAGGCACACAAGATCAGACACTAAACTATTGCAAAAGAGCAGACCCAAACCACAACATTGACAAAGGCTAATTAGGACTGACTGCATAATTCTCAGAAGCTTGTTAAAAACACCAGGCATGGTGGCACACACCTGTAAATCACCGCAACTGGGAGGCTGGGGCAGGAGGATCCCAAGTTCACAGCCTAGACAATTTAGTGAGACACTGGTTCAAAATAAAAAATAAAAAGGGCTGGGGATGTAGCTCTGTTACACACAGTATTTGAAACTTTCTCCTGCCCCTCCTCCCCTTCCCTGCCTACTCTCATCTTTCCTTCACACTACCCTTTAGGGACCAAAGGACATATACAGTTATGCAGAACCCCTATGATTCCAACAAAGATCAACCAAGAAATGTTCTCACAGTTTCAAGTCCAATCTATCACACCCATCTTAAAAGATCAAAGACTGTTTTCAGAGTTGGAACTGAGGTGGAACAATGTTGGACACAACCACGCAAGCCTCCAGAGGAAACTTTTCTCTTTAAAAGTAGAGCTTTGGAGCTGGGTGCCTCAGTGTCCACTTGTAGTCTCAAATACTCAGGAAGTTGAGCTGGGAGGACTGCCTGAGTCCAGGAGTTCCCGACCAACCTGAACAACATAGTGGGACCTGACATCAAAAACAGATTGCTAGCTCTAGGAAGCCAGACATGATAATAAACCAGGCTATCTTCAGGGAAATGGCTGGGTAATGACTGGGCGGAGGCAATAGAGCTACAAGGTAATGCAAAGAAGCAATGCAATGAAGTCGGCAAGAAATTAGCAAATGGCATTCCCCCCAGAAGTGCAGAAAAGGAAATGAAAGAATTGTTAAGCATGGCGATCTGGCAAGTCTCAGCCACAGCTCATAGGACTTCCTCATTCATGATCTGTCCCCCAAGAATACCTTGGATCCCTAGTTATCCAAAGCCACTGTGATCCCTAATGCTATGTTGGTGACTTGGACTGGGAATTTCAGGACCAGGAGAGGGAAGGGTTTTTCAAAAGTGTGAGGAGGAGTGGGTACTGTTGCTCAGCTCAGTGAATAAAGATTTCCTTCTCTTCTCAATACTCCATTCACGACTGGTTAATCGGACCTCCAATTTGGAGGAAAAGGAGGAGCTGGCAAGGGAGGAGCATTCTTCCCTCTCGAGCAGAAACTCCGAATTTGCTCTCTGAAAGTATCTCGCGGCTTTACCCAGACTCTGGAATGGGAATTTGTGAAGAGCATATGTGGTGGGAGACCTCTTCCCTAGTATGGAGTCGTGAGCATACCTCCCTCTCCACTTGCACCCCTAGCACACACACACGGACCCACAACAGTCCCTTGGAGTAGCCACATTACACAAACCAGTCCCCTTCCTGCTCTGGCGGCGCTACCCAGCTCGATTCCCGCGCGCGCCAGCTCTGGCTGCCCCACTGTTCTGTTGCCCTGACCCTGACACTAGGCTTAGTGCCAGGCCTCTCTGCATCACCAGGGCACACGCTCCCTCTCCCGGCCACCTCGGGGCCCCGGGTGCCAAGTTCCCAGGTCTGAGTGACAGCCATTTCCCCTTCCCAGGGCCTCCAGGGTTCCTGGGCCTGGTGCCTGCCTCACTTGTTCTCCATGGAGCCGCCGACTCTTTTCCAATGAGCCTGCTCGTCTTCGCTCCGCTCTGCTGGGTTGGGCTACGTGGCCGTTGCGGTGGCTGAGTCTGGTCGGCACAGTTAGTGCACAGTTCGCCGGGCGCCAGCTTATATCCCCAGCCCGGGAGCCCACAGCCAATGACAGCCGAGTTCGCCGGCCAGCCCCGTCTCCATGGTGACTCACACCCTGATTCAATCGCCGGAGGGAGGGTTGTAAACCTAAACGGAGTTCTTTCCGGAGCTGGTCCCTCTCCTCCTTGGGGGCATCCAGCCTTTCCTTCCTGAACCCATTTCGGTTCTCAGGACTGAGGTTCCAGCAAAACAGGCCTATGCGGAGGAGGGCTAGAAGCAGGATGGACAGCCCCGTCTGTCTTCATTCTGGACTGTGTGCACAGCAAGCCATAAGAGATTTAAAAAGAGAAATTTTCAAACCTTAGATTGTGAAACCCCAGAATAAAATGAAGCGAGCCTTGTCCCGTGTACAAGGGAAGTGGGTTGCCTGTACAACAGTGCTGACTTGGAGGTTGCAGGGGTTGAGGAATCACATCCAGGCCTAGATGGGAAAATAAAAAGTTCCATAGCAAGAATTCTAGGATCCTAGACACAGACAGGATGGCCACAGTGTGGTTGGGTGCATATTACTGAATTCAGGCAATTAGGATAACAAGACAAGGAATCCTCCCATTATGAAAATTCCTGCCAAAGAACAACACAGCATAACATCGTTGTAAGAATTAGGCTATTTCTTGTCCCCCTCTTACAAGTTTAACCAACCTTATCCAATTATATCTCAACAGCCCTTGCTTAGCTATTGGAATCCTCCACCTTTTCTTTCTCTCCTATCTGCAATTTTTCTTGTTTGCCATTTTACTCCCCACCATTGCTCAAGTCACTGTTTAACCATTTTTTTTTCTTATTTGTTTAACAAGTATTTATTGAACATCAACCATGTGCCAGAACCAGTCCTAGTGCTGTGAACGCAGAGTAAAAATAATATCTGTAAAGAAAAACCAGTGTATGTAAAAGAACTGGGCCCAATGCCAAATAAGTAGTTTATTCTATCATCATCATAATAATTATTATATTAATTACTATTGGTAATTACTAATAGTAATTGAATTATTATTACATTATTATTATTTTAGTACTAGGGATTGAACCCAGAGGTCTGTTACTACTGAGATCTATCCTCAGTTTTTTTGTTTAATTTTTTGTTCATTTATTATTTATTATGGTACCAGGGATTGAACCCAGGGGTATGGGTCTTGCTAAATTACTAGGGCTTCCCTAATTTGCTAAGGCTGGCTTTGAACTTGTGATCCTCCTGCCTCAGCCTCCCAAGCTGCTGGGATTACAGGCATGTACCACCACACTTTGCTCAGTCCTTTTTTAAAATTTTAAATTTTGAGACACAGTCTCACTATATTGTTTAAGCTGGCCTTGAATTTGTGACCCTTCTGCCTCAGCCTCCTAAGTCACTGGAATTATAGGCTGCACCACTGTACCTGGCAATTATTGTTATTGCATTATTATTATTATTATTATTATTATTATTATTATTACTATCCTTATTCATGTAGTAATTTTAGCAATGATAACAGCAGTGGGATTTGTCTCATTATGAAAGCAAAACTTACTTTCAAATTTCCACTGCTGCTCAGTGGAATATTGAAAGCATTATTTCAAATAATGGAGACTGATCATAAGTAAAAACATTAAAAGAAATTTGATTGATGAAGAATTTTTTTAATTCCCAAATCTAATCCAATTTATACAGAAGATAAGATTAGAACATAATTGTATCTAAGGAAGTTTAAAACTAATCAATTACTTTTAATGGACTCTTGCCTAAAGTATATTTATTTTTATTTTTTGGTACATGGGATTAAACCCAGGGGAACTGAACCACTGAACTACATCCTTAGCAGCCACCCCCCTTTTTCTTTTTAAATTTTGAGACAGGGTCTCATTAAATTGCTTAGGGCTTCTCTGTATTACTGAGGCTGTCCCAAACTTGCAATCTTTCTTCCTCAACCTCCCAAATTGCTGGGATTATAGGTGTGCAATACCACAACCCAGAAATTAAGTGTATTTAAATAACAAAGCCTAATGCCCTGCACATACCTGTAATCTCACTTACTCCAGAGACTGAAGCAGGAGAATCAAAAGTTTGAGGTAAGCCTGGGCAATTTAGGGAAACTAGGTCCTGAAGTAAAAATTAATTTTAAAAAGGCAGGGGGCCTGGGGAGGTAGCTCAGTGGAGGTAGCTGTAGTGTTTCTCCAGAAACATGTGAGGAACAGTTTGGTTTACATCTAACTAAAGAGATATAATGTTATCACCAGACACAGTGATGTACAACTGTAATCCCAACTACTCAGGAGACAGAGGCAGGAGGATCATGAGTTTGAGGCCTGCCTGGCAACTTAGTGAGACTCTGCCTCACAATAAAACAAAAAAGGCTGGGTGTGTAGTGCTGTGGTAGAATACTTGTCTAGCCTATGTGAGGTCTTGGTTTTGATTCCACAACTGCAAAAGATAAAAAGAAATGTACCATTATATGGTACATTATGTGGTAGGCAAAGACAGTTTACCAGACAATATCTTTGTCAGGGTGACATAACCTTCAGAACTTAATACACTTTATTGTTTTTTTATTTTGTTTTCTTTTTCTTTTGCCAGGGATGGAACCCAGAGCCTCACACACAAAACTTCCAAACAAACGTGACAAGCCATTATCAAAGTTAATACAAAGGACTAATGAATCTTTTTCAGAATTTGTTGCTAGGTGCTCAGAGTCAGTGGAATGCAAAGTTCAACACCCACAAACTGCTGAGGCCCTTCTAAGGGAACTGGTGTATGAAGGCTGTACTAGTGAATGTAAGAAAGCAATTAATTATTCCCGGAATGTTCCCATAGAGGACTGGGTTCTTGCCTGCAAGGATATTGTTACTCACTCTAATCAGGCATCGTTACTGGCAGAGGCACTATCTGCCACCCTGCAGGTTGCTACTCCACCTAATCAGCCTGCGAGGAATTCCCAAGATAATAAATGTCAAACCTGTGGAGGAGTAGGTCTAAGCCAACCATGCAAAAAGGACCACCATCAGTTTGCCTTTAGTATAGAAAGGATTCCACTGAGCACGAGATTGCTGCTCAAAGACAAACAGTAACAAAGTGCCTTTAAACTGGAAAAGGGGCAACCCTCAGCACCGTTCCCAAGGGGGCAATTCCATCTGCACATAATGTGGACTGTTCCAATTAGCCAGAACAAAGCCCATTTAGAGATAAAATTAGATGGAAAACCCTTCAGAGGCATTATAGATACTGGAGCTGATGTCTCAATCATTCCATCAGAGGAAGCAAGGTAAATGCCTTGGAAGTTAATGGAAGGACCTGAAGTTGCAGGTATTGAGGGGCATCAAGCATCCAAAAAGCCCTCCAGGCCAATCATTTGGGAAGACCCTGATGGAAACACAGGGACAATTACTCCCTTAATAGTTAACAACTTGGCAAATAACTTATGGGGTAGAGATATCCTGGAAGATATGGATGCAGTTTTAACAACTGATAACCAGGCTTTTCATAATGAAGTTATAGTTAATGACAGAACAAGAGCATCAGGGAATCACCCCCAATTCTAAGGGCCACTGTTCCCCCAGTAAAACCTGACCCAATTAAATTGCAATGGGATACTACACAGCCCATATGGGTGGAACAGTGGCCTTTACCAAAACAAAAGCTGCAACAATTACAACTTTTAGTTCAAGAGCAACTAGTACTGGGACACATAGAACCAACTTTGAGTCCACACAATACCCCAGTATTTGTTATCCAAAAAAGAGATAAAGCCAAATGGAGACTTCTACATGACTTGAGGGCGATTAATAATCACATGAAAAAGATGGGGACTTTACAACCTGGACTTCCCCATCCATCAGTCATCCCTCAATATCATTATATTTCTGTTTTGGACATAAAGGATTTTTCCCCCCATTCCTCTGCACCCAGAGGACCGCCCATATTTTGCCTTTACAGTGCCACACCCAATAATAATCATCCTACTGACAGGTATCAATGGACAGAATTACCTCAGGGAATGAAAAATAGCCCTACTATTTGCCAACATTACGTGGCTCATGCCACTAGGCCTTTAAGAGACACTGCCTTAATTATCCACTATATGGATGATATTCTGGTAGTGTATCCAGATGAAACCTCCTTAAAAGGAGTAGTTGAAACCTTAATATTAAATCTACAAATAATAGGCTTAAAGGTGGCACCAGATAAAGTCCAGACAATCTCACCATTTACTTTTCTAGGGTATTCTATTCAGGAAAAGATTTCCCCTACTAGGCCTAAGTTGCTTATTAAAGATAAATATACATTAACTGAATTGCAGCAATTATGTGGTAATATTCTACATAATGTGGCTACATTCTTTTCTCCACCCGTCATCTCGTGACCTAGACCTATTATTTCAAATGTTGAAGGGAACTGATCTATTAATTCCTAGACTTCTCTCAGCAGAAGCAAAACTGGTGCCGAACCTAATTACAAAACAAATACAACATTTGCAGGTGGTCAGATTTAAAAATAATGGGCCTATAGAGGTCTACATAGTCCCTGCTAAAGGTGCACCAGTGGGCATGTTAGCACAAGAAAGTCAACCCCTTTTCTGGGTACATCTATCTTGGAGTGCTACCCAGAAAATAACTCCTATTTCAGATGCAATTCTTTCCTTACTATAAAAGCCTGTAAAATGTATGTCCATTTATATGCTGCAGAACCGGACCTTATTGTAATGCCTTTCACCAAAATTCAATTGGAAAGTTTGGAGTTAAGCAACACTTTATACCACACCTTAATGACAGGTTTCCCAGGACAACTAGGCAATCATTACCCCAAAACTCAGATAATTAAAATGCTTTTTAATTTTCCCTTATCTGGTAATGGACAAGCCTTCCCACAAAATAAGGCAGTTCCCAACGCAGATCTGCCCTTCACAGATGCTAATAAAACCACTTGGGGATATATAATCAAAGGATCCAATCCTCAAAGAAAAAGAGGTCCTCATGGAGGCTCAGTTCATTTAGGAGAACTTCGAGCTCTCATTGAGATGTTGCTACAAAATCAAGAATCCCCCTTAAACATATTTCCAGACAGTGAATATGTGGTTCAGCTTGCTAAACAATTACCTTTTCCTTTATTCAGGCCCCAAGACACACTCTTAGATAAACACATTCAATAGCTACAGTTATTATTAGAGAATAGAAAACATCCTTGGTATATTCAACACCTTCAATCCCATACTCAATTGCCAGGCATGCTAGCATAAGGGAATGAAGAAGTAGATAAGTACATCATGTCTGTTACTCTATCTCCTTTGCAACAAGCTAAGGAGCTACATGCCAAATTTCACCTCTCTGGAACAGCCAAACATAGACTGTTGCCAGATCTAACACTAGAATCTTGCAAGCACCTAGTTAAGGGCATGTCAAAAGTGTGGCCCCTTGCTTCCCTTGGGACCATTACAACCCCAAGGCACTTTACCACGTGGTCTTACACCTAATAAACTCTGGCAAATAGATGTCACTCATCACCCTCCTTTTGGCAAATTGAAATATATACATGTGGCCATTGACACGTACTCAAAAGTCATATTTGCCTTACCAATGTCGGAGGAAAAAGCAAAACACACTATTAATTTCTTAAAACAGGCCTTTCTCATTGGAGTTCCTTGGTCTATTAAGTCAGATAATGGGCCTTGTTATACTGCCTCTACCTTTCAATCCTTTTTAAGGAGCTTCAATATTGTACACTTACAGATATACCCTACAATCCCCAAGGCCAGGGGATCATTAAGCGAGCTAATGGAATGCTCAAACTCCAAATTAAAAAAGAAGGGGGGAATACACCCCCACATTCTCCTTTAAATTTGACTGTGCATTTTTTTATGTTAAATTTTCTCACTTTTGATGAAAAGGGGCTGTCTCCTATTCATCAGCATTGGGATGTCTTGCTGCCACCGCCAACTCCATTGCCAGTAGTTCGATGGAAGGATCACCTACCTAACACATGGAATGGTCCACACCCATTGCTAACCCAAGGCAGAGGATTTGCTGTCTCTTTCCAAAAACTGCAGAAAAGCCTCTGTGGGTACCAGCCAGGAACATTCATCCTCATGTCCAGGCCTCCAACTCAGGCGATGGAGAACCTATCAATTAATGACCAGCGCCCTCCAGGTGGTGGACCTCATTGTCCTCCGAGAATGAGACGCTGCCAACGTGTGCAAAACATCACATGGGTAGACATCAAAAACTTTGTGGATCAAGCAGCGACCATGGCTCCTGATGCAAATCCAGGAGCTGGGACTTTCTTTTAATGTGTGCTATTATTATTACTGCTAACTCAAATGTTGCCAATGCCACATCCACTCCTTTAAGTGCTCGCATGCAATGTAACATATGGGTTCCTTTGGCAGAAGTAGCAAATACTTCTGAGATTTGTCTTCGTCAGGATGTTCATACAGGTATGATACTAGGCTCATGCCTTCTCCCAGTCTGTCGTCCAGCACAGGAAATAGCTAATATGACTATATTTTCCAATATTAAGAAAAACATCTCTTATAAGGATTCATACAGTTGGGGTACTCCCCAATCCACAAAACCTGCTAATGCAATGGAGTTACTCCCATTGTTGCCTTCAATAGTAATGACACCTGTGCAGAAATTCAAAATTGTACTACCAACTATAAATCTTTTGGCAACCCTTCCTTTAACTGTACTAAAGTTGAGCCAATTAGCCTTGCAAAATGCATATATTCCCTTACCGTCTGGCTGGTTTTTCTCTTGTGGGTCATATACTCTCAATTATATCCCAGCATACATGGCTCGTGGCACCCATTGCTGTCTTAGTCGATTAACTGTTTTTCTCCCGTCTCACAATGAGCTTATCAGATATCACCCTGCAAAAATAATTCATAGGAGATCCATACAGCTTGAAGAGGATTGTGATGACTCAGTACGCCTCATGTCCAAGGCGGAGTACACTGCCTTGACCTTTTCTCTTGTAGGCATCCCAGGTTTAGCAGTGGGAGCCTATAAGACGGTTGCTAAATTGGCTTGTGCTATGGTAAAAAATATTAATTACACCTCTACTGCCATAGCTTTGTTAAATGATGAGCAAAAACAGCATCGACAAGCTATACTTGATAATAGGGCAGCAATTGATTATTTATTGCTGTTACACAAGAGTTGCAAGGAAGTCAGAAATATGTGGTGTTTTAGTCTCAGTGATAAATAGTAATTTGATTGCACAAGCGCTCACTCACCTTAGAACCATAGTCCCTAACATAAGACAATATGAAGGAGGTGCAGAATTATGGGATTGGTAAACATCTTGGCTGCCCAATCTCACTTGGTTAAAAAAATCTGTTCCTTAGTGGTTATTGGTGTCTTTCTACTGTTCTTTTGTCTTTGTGGATTTCACTGCGTGTATAACCTTTTTAAAAGACAATTGTTAAGGCACAAACACCAACAGCAATTCGTGGTTAAGGCCCTCTCAGCATCTGCTAGAGGGGAAGAGGGAAACCTGCAAGCATTTGTAACTGCTATTACTGGTCAATGATGTGATTAATGCTTTGACTACTGTCCCTGTTTGAACTTTTCCTAATGAAATCTACCTCATATATTGTTAAACTACTGTCACTTTTTGAAATTTTCTCATATATTGTTACACTACTGTCACTTTGGAAATTTATCTTGTGCACTGTTACACTACTGAACTTTTAGAAATTTTTCCTGATGAAATTTACCTCATGTATTATTTTACTGTTGTCACTTTTAGAACTTCAGTGAAACCTGCCTCATGCCGTAAAACAACTGTTACTGCTGTACAAGCCAGTCAAACAGGTATGCACAAATTTAAAAGAGGGGGGACATGTGGGGATGTAGGAAGAAACCACTGAGCCACGTGGTTTCCTAGGCTATGGAACAGGACATTCCTGAGGACCTCAGAATTTTTCATGCCTGGGGGGGCAGACTTTCCAGGTGACTGGACCTGCCAGTGGGCCACCTGTCTCAGAAGAGCTTCACCCTTCCTCATGTCCCCCTCCCCTTGTGTGACTATGTAACCTCAGGCTGAGTCACCCACCGGCTATCAGGTTTCAAGCTTTGTTCACTGATTCACCTGGTGTATAAAAAGGGCTGCACGGTCACATTAAACTGGAGACGGTGGCGCACGCCTGTAATCCCAGCACTTAGGAGGCTGGGGCAGGAGGATCGAGAGTTCAGTCAGCCTCAGCAACTTAGCAAGGCCCTAAGCAACTCAGTGAGACCCTGTCTCTAAATAAAATACAAAATGTGGCTCAGTGGTCGAGTGCCCCTGCATTCAATCCCCAGTACCAAAAAAAAAAAAAGAAAAAAAAAAAAGAAACAGGAGACGCCATCATCGAATGCAGCTTCCCGGAGTGTGTGTGTTTTTTACTCCGTCCGACTCACCCCCTCTAGGAGACCCACTTGTGTTGCCCCAGTTGCAACAGATACAGTTGTGACACCCAGTGACTTCATTGCCACCTCATTCTTGAATCCATGTGGTGTAAATGAAGCAAGTAAAAATTCTCTGCCTCAGTTTTCTCATCTGTGAAACAGCAATAATAATAGTACTTACAATAATAGTACTTACTATTGTTGCAAGGACCACATAAAATACCTTTCAAGTGTTTAGACAAGTGCCTGGCATTATAACAAACAGTAAATGTTGGCTATGCTTATTATTCCCCATTGTCTTTTTCTATTTGATCTTTCTAGACCCTCCTAATCATAAATTGGATTTAAAAAATAAAACTAGAGGTACATTAATCTCATCAACACCAAATGGAATACCACACTATTTAAATAGCGGTTTTACTTAACATAAGTTATCAAGCTTAAATAGCTACTAAACAATTTAAACAATAAAATTAAGATTACATAAAAATAAAATTCTAATTTTCTAATCATACTGTGTTTCAACCTCTCAGTGGCCACATCTGGCTAGTGCCTACCACATTGCCGAGCACAGAAACATTTCTACCACCACAGGGAGTTCTATTGCACTCCCTTTATCTGTTTTAAGTCACTGCTACCTGGTATCCACAAACAGAAGCTGTAACTGTTTTTTTTTTTTTTTTTTTTTTTTTACTTTTATGGTAAAGTATAAGTACTTTTAGAGTTTCTATAGTCAGGAACTAAACAATCATTGACTTTAGGGTGATTATACTTTATAGCGCGGCCTATTACTCTTCTTCTGTTTTCTTATCACCCTTTTAATCTTCAGAGAGGAATCCTGTGTTCAGTACATATTGAGTAACACACCCATCTTCCACCCTCAAGATCGAGGTCTGAAAAATAGAAAATAGAAAAATTCTGAAAAAGTGGCAGGGACAAGCCAGGTGTGGTGGCACATCCCTGTAATCCTCGGCTCAGGAGGCCGAGGCAGGACAATCACTGGTTCAAAGCCAGCTTCAGCCCTGGCAAGGCACTAACAACTCAGTGAGACCCTCCCTCTAAATAATATACAAAACAGGGCTGGGGATGTGGCTCAGTGATGGTGTGCCCTTGGGTTCAATCTTGGTCCCACCCCCCAAAAAAAAGGGGGCAGGGACAGGTTCTAAGTCACTGGCTATTGCCTTGGAGAATGGGGCAGCGTCTCCACAAAGTGACTGCCCACAACAACAATATTAGGAACAGGCTCGGCTTCTATAATGCTATAAGAATTTTTATGGAAGAATCTTAGGATTCTTTAGGTGGGGAGCCTGTTTAATTCCCTCAATTGAGATCTCTCATTCTCTCTAGACTACAAGACAATGCAAAAGTCTGTATAATTAACATAAAATAATCCCTTAAAACAGAACACACCCTACCCCACCCTATCCAACCCTTCACATTATGGCTCACTCTGCATATTATCAGAAACCTGCTTGCCCTGGAAATGGAGTAAAGGTTTGTGTTGTTTTCACACAGGTGGTCAACTACCAACTCAGGGAAGAGAAAAAAGAAATAGGGTATGTAGAATACATGGAAAAAGAGAAATCAAATTGGGACACTTTGGGTCACAGAAGCCGGACAGATATTTTCCACTCTACTCTCCATGCAAGCTAGTTGGTTGCAAGCCTGAAGAAAAAATGCTTATAAAATGCTTATGAATCTAGTTTCTTCCTTCCTTCCTTCCCTCCTTCCTCCCTCCCTCCCTTCCTCCCTCCCTCCTTTCTTCCTCCCTCCCTCCCTTCCTTCCTTCTTTTTTTGGTGGTACTAGGGGGAGGAGGGTAATGAACCCAGGACTTCTTAACCACAGAGCCGTATCCTCAGCCCTTTTATTTACTTATTTTAGTTTTTTGAGACAGGTTAAGTTGCTAAGGCCTGGCTAATTGGCTGAGGCTGGCCTCAAACTTGGAATTCTTCTGTCTCAGCCACCCAAATTGCTGGGATTACAGGTGAGCATCATACACCTGAGAGTTTCTTTATGTCTTTCCAGTATGGACTGAATTGTGTTTCCCCCAAAATGTATATATTGAATCCCACCCCAATATGACTGTATGTGAGAATAAGGCCTACTCTTTCTGTCTTCTTAGAGTCAGGGTCTTCATGTGTTCCGCAGGCAGACCCAAAAGTTTTGGCTCAGGTAAACCTCTTGCCTTCAATTCCAAGTAGCTGGGACTGCAGGTGTGCATCATCACAATCAACTTCTACCCTTTTCAATCTGCTAGCAGATTATGTGAATATGAAACATTAAATCATAAATAAGGCGGAGTATGGAGGCACACGACTGCATTCCCAGTTACTCAGGAGGCTGAGTGACGAGGATAGTAAGTTCAAGACCAGCCTCAATTTAGCAAAATCCTGTCTATAAATAAAAAGGGCTGGCGACATAGCTCCGTTGTAGAGCACCCCTGGGTTCAATCCCCAGTACTGCAAACAAGCAAACAAAAACAAAGCTGGAAGGGAGTTCCAGCAGACAGAGCGTGGGGAGCAACCAGCCCGGCCTGCTCCACAGTCAGCAGTGGCTGTGGCTACCCACTGGCCACTCAGGCTGTGAGGGAGCCAGAACACTGCGGACTGGCGGGTCCTGTGGCCCAATCCTGTCCTGCCCAGGTGAAGCTGCCGCTGAGGACCTGGTGGCAGCTGGTACACTCTGGGGTTCTAGGAAGCAGCAGATGTTCCAGAGTTCCGCCATGCATTAGGCATGGGGCCACGCCGGTTCCAGCAGACCTCACTCTCCCAACAAGGCAAACAAAGGCCTTACAACGCCTGGAGGTGAGTAAGTCCAGACCACGGTGGGTGGATCTGTCAGCAGGCATCGGGTGGTGCTCTTCCACCTACCAAAGAGAAATGGTAGAGGAACACACTGCATCTGTCCAACTGCAAGGGCCCACCATCCTCTGAAGATTTACTGGCCATTTGTAGAAGGCCTCTGTGTATGATGTGAAAAAACTGCACTCACCACCCACCCCCCAACCTTTTAAAAGAAAAGTTTTGCTACATCCAGACATTCTAGATATGAAAAGGTTGTCCACGGATGATAAACTAGAATTAGAAAATAATGCATCTTATAAATGCACATTTGTTTTTAAAAATCATAAAAGAAATGTCTTCTGGAAATGACTTTGAAAAGGAGTTGTTAGACCACCTCTAGAAGCAACGCCAGGAGCAACACTAGTCCACACTTGTCCATGGTTAGCTGGGGAGTGGAAGACGGGTGAGAAGGAAGGAAAGGATGTCCTGTGCCAGGTATAACCATTGTTTTGTGTGTGCATTTCATTTCTCTTTACTGGACGTGTAGTTGACAATGCTACGTACATTTTGAAATAGCTAGTCTTGGTAGATGTTCTAAAGTGTCTGATATGTTAAAAGCAGAAATAGTAAAATGTAGCACATTTGGTAAATTTCTTTTTGTTAAAATTCTTATGAAATGTTGTTTGTGGGGGAATAGCCAAACCCCCTGTTGAGTAGTACACATTGTGCCCTGGGGTTCTCTGGAGCACCATGCCAGAGTGCTCATAATGAAACAAGAGTAACCATCGTTCCTTGTGTCTGTGTTTTTGTTTTACCTTGCCCTGTAGAGTGCCCTGTGAGTCCTAATCTACATCTAGTCTTTCTAGATGTTAAAAGAGGTGGCCAGTGTATGAGAAAAGTAGAATTAGTAAGCAAATATTATATGTTTTGTGTTAAAATTCCTAGGAAAGATTGTCTTCTGAAAATTTGAGCATTGCAGCCCACTGGATTGGTGAAGAGCCATAATGCTCATAATTTTGAAGACGTTTTCAAATTAGAACTATTGTTACATGTGCACAGTTTATTCAAGACTGTTGTATACACAGTGGACAAACTGATCTTTACTTGAAACATCAGTCTTGTCTAGATGTTTAGAGGTGCCCACCATATGTTAAATATAAAGGTAGTAAAATATCATTTTGTAAATTTCTTTGTACTAAAATTCATATTGTCTTTTGGGAATGGAACTGTTAAACCACCTCTGTGAGCAGTATAGTATCCTTCAGTGATGTGGAGGAGGTGTGCAAAAGTAATATGTGTTGATATGTGGCCATTTTCAGATACCATATTTCTGTACATTTTGTGCATTTTGTTTTGCTGTGTATATAGTGGATACTATGGACAAATGAATCCCAATTTTGCAATACCTAATCTCTATAGACATTAAAGAGATTGCCAGTATATGACCAAGTAGTTAGTAAAATTAACACATTTTATACATTTTGTGTTGAAATTCATAGGAAAGCTTGTCCTCTGTAAGTGACTTTTGGATACAATTTTTTTTCTCAGCCATCTTTAAGCATTACCTATGCCTGTACTTGTCCACCTGACTGAAAGCAGAAGGAAGTGAGGAGGAAAAGATTCAAGGACAAATGATCATATTAGAAAATACCTTAGATTATAACCTATATGTACAATTTATTTTATCAATGCTGTATGCATAGCAGACAAGTTCTTATATGAAATACCTAGTCCTTTTAGATATTTAGAAATGCTTGATATATTTAAAAGTGGAAATAGTTGAATAAAACTTTTTGTAATAGTTTTTCAAAGCTGATGGGGAAAATTCATTTGGAAAAATAAGAGGCCCAGAATAGTCAAAGAAATCCTCAGCAAGAAAAGTGAAGCAGGAGGCATCACAATACCAGACCTTAAATTATACTAGAGTTATAGTAACAAAAACAGCATGGTATTGTTACCAAAAGAGACATGAAGACCAATTGTACAGAATAGAGACACAAGGACAAACCCACATAAATGTGGTTATCGCATATTAGACAAAGGTGCCATAAACATAAGTTGGAGAAAAGATAGACTCTTCTCCAAATGGTACTGGGAAACTGGAAATCCATACGTAACAAGATGAAATTAGATCCCTATTTCTCACCCTGCACATATCTCAACTCAAAGTGGATCAAGGACATAGCATTAGACCAGAGACCCTGCACCTACTAAAAGAAAGAGTAGGCCCAAATCTCCATCATGTTGGCTTAGGAACCAGTTTCCTCAACAAGACTCCTAAAGCTCAAGAAGTAAAATCAAGAATCAATAAATGAGATGGTATCAAACTAGAAAGCTTCTTCACAGCAAAGGAAACAATTAAGAATGTGAAGAGAATACCTACAGAATGGGAGAAAATCTTTTCCACCTCCACCTCAGATAGAGCATTTATCTCCAGGACTTATAAAGAACTCAAAAAATCAAATAACCCAGTCAAAAAATGGGCAAAGGAACTGAACAGGCACTTCACAGAGGAAATACAATTGGTCAACAAATACATGAAAAAATGTTCAACATCACTAGCAATGAGAGAAATGCAAATTAAAACTACACTGAGATTTCATCTCACTTCAATCAAAATGGCAATTATCAAGAATACAAGTAATAATAAATATTGGCCAGGATGTGGAGAAAAGGGTACACTCATACATTGCTGGTGAAAATGCAAATTGGTACAACCATTATGGAAAGCAGAATGGAGATTCCTCAGAAAACTTGGAATGGAACCACCATTTGACCCAGTTGTCCCACTCCTTGGTTTATATGCAAAGGACTTAAAATCAGCATACTGCAGTGATGCAGCCAATCAATGTTTATAGCAACTCAATACACAGAAGCAAAACTATGGAACCAGCCTTTCAACAGATAATGGATAAAGAAAATGTGGTATATATACACAATGGAATACTACTCAGCCATAAAGAATAATAAAATTATGGCATTTGCCACTAATTGGATGAAACTGGAGAATATCATGCTGAGTGAAATAAGCCAGTCCCCAAAAACCAAAGGCCAAATGTTCTCTCTCATATGCAGATGCTGACTAACAATAGACGTGGGGGACGGGGGGGATTCACCAGATTGGACAGGGAGGAACGGGGGGAAGGGAGATAGGAGTGGGAAAGACAGTTGAATGAATGGGAAATAACATGTTATGAATATACATGACCAGTGTAACTCCACATCATATACAATCCCCAAAATGGAAAACTATACTCTGTGTGTATATATATATACATACATAGACACACACATATATACATATACATATATATATATGTCAAAACATATTCCACTGACATGTGTAACTAAAAAGAACAAATAAAAAAATCTTAAAAACTGATGGGAAGCCAGGCGAGGTGGCGCACGCTTGTAATCCCTGCAACTCGTGACTCAGGAGGCTGAGGCAGGAGGATCGCGAGTTCAAAGACAGTCTCAGCAATTTAGCGAAGCCCTAAGCAACTCAGTGAGACCCTATCTCTAAATAAAATACAAAACAGGGCTGGGG
The DNA here is from genome assembly GCA_020662805.1 of Glaucomys volans. Classification (NCBI taxonomy): domain Eukaryota; kingdom Metazoa; phylum Chordata; class Mammalia; order Rodentia; family Sciuridae; genus Glaucomys; species Glaucomys volans. The sequence continues at coordinate 239,478 of JAJEJO010003559.1, forward strand.
ATGTGGCTCAGTGGCTGAGTGCTCCTGAGTTCAATCCCTGGTTCAAAAAAAAAAAAAACTGATGGGAAAAAATAAAAGCCAGAAGACTTGTACTTTTAGTTCCATTTCAATCTCTCACTTAGCTTAAATAACTAACTGAGTCTTGGTTTCCACATCTGTAAAATAAAGATAGTCTTAGCTTTCCTGTTCATCTCACAGAGGATTCTGAAATCAAATGAATACAGATATATAAGTGCTAATTATGAGCAAATTAAAAATATCTTTTTTTTTTGCATTTCTCTGCCTATTGGCCTACTCAAGACAAATCTGAATTATTCATGCCTAATAAAATAATAATTTTTATATTTTTACAGTTTTCCCTGACTCCTCGGCTAGATAGAAGTTATTTCTTCATTCCTTGAATTTGAATTATATTAATTCATTTGTTATGAAGCATATGCTATGTTATGAATTTCTAGTATCAATGCTTTTTAACATAAGATATTAGTGTTGACAGTTTTATACTGTCAACATTTACATTATTATCTCTCTGTACCCTGAGTGTGAGTTTCTCAAGGAGCATCTTTCACAAATAATAGATATTTAACAAATATTTGTATTTGACTTGTTTGCTAAGATTCTTCTCACGTGTAGTAGATTGATAACATGGCCACTGAGGCTGTGGGAGGGTAGCTTAGAGTTCCTGTGTGGGGTGCACAGTGCCAGAGGATCTATCCCCAACACTGTGAGCAAAAATGGAAGGAAGAAAGGGAAGGAAGGAAGGGAGGGAGGGAAGGAGGGAAAATAAAAGAAACTAGTCGTAATATTTTGTGACTCCTCTGATGAAGAGGTAAATTCTAGATCTCCACACCTTGAATATAAGCAGGCCTTATGATTTGCTATGATCCGTAGCCTAGAATGTGACAGAAGTTGTGATAGTGTTGAAGCCTATGCCTAGGATGGTAGCAGCCTCTCCTTTACTCCTCTTGGGCTATCAACCTGAAGGACTACTTTGCTATAAAGAAGCCAGTCAAACCAGCACAATACAACCACCACATACATGAGGGAGGCCATCTTGGACCATTGAATTGCATCCAATCACCTTCTGATTGCATGTGTGTGAATGAATCCAAGTGAGATTAGTAAAAGAACCACTCAGTCAACATCACAGTCTTAAGGGAAAAAATACAACACTATGTTCATTACACAGCAGTAGATAACAAGGTCCAGAAGAGATATTCCTCTAAGCTGTTAACAATTTCCTCTACCTCTTTTATGGCCCTTCTCACAGATTACCTTGTTTTCTGGGTATGTATCTTCTGACCCCTACCAGATCATAATGTGTGAGGGCAACTCTGAATTTATTGATCTTAGATTCCCCTAAAGTGCTCTGCCTAGAACTGTAAGTAGTAGGTGATTAGTCCATTCATAGAGTAAATAATGGCTCCTTCTTAGGGAGTTTTGGAACTTAAGACCTAGAGGAATTTATTATAATGTAATTTTATCATGAGAGCCCTGAGAGGACCAGTGTACTTCCCTTAACCCACACCTGTATGGGCAGAGGTTAACCTAGGATTAAAAGGGAACTAAAACACGGTGTATTCAGGCAGTGTTCCATCATACCATCCTTCAGTGCCTCATACCCATCAGAAGACATTCTTCCTATCGCTTAACATTTACTTCAATTCCCAGCCATACATCCCTATATTTAACCTATAACAAAAACATCATTTAGAGCCTAAACTACTAAAAATAAGTAAATAAATATCCTTTGTATGGTGTCCAATGATCCCCTTTTTTTTTTCCAGCAAGATGGATGGAATGCGGGGCCTTGCACATGCTATGCAAGCACTCTACCACTGAACTACAACCCCAGCTCAATGTCCCCCCCCCCTTTTTTTTTTTTTTTTTTTAATGTCAGGGATTGCCCCTAAGGGTACTTAATCACTGAGCCACATCCTCTGACCTTTTTATTTTTTATGGTGGGACAGGGTCTCACTGAGTTACTTAAGGCCTTCTAAATTGCTGAGGCTGACTTTGAATTTGCAATCTTCCGGCCTTGGCCTCTGGAGCTGCTAGGATTACAGGCAGGTGCCACCACACATGGCAGACCCAGATTCAAATTAACATGAAATATGACTTTGTTGAGGATGGGGGAATCACAAAAAGACAGTTTGAGAATTGTATATGCAACTAGGGTGCAAATAATGAAACCTACTCCAAACCCAGCTAGAATGCTTGAGAATCTGTGTGCCAAAAATAGAAGAGAGGGCAGCAGACGGGTCTGTCCTCCTGCAGAGCTACAACCCCTTCCCCATTTTGCCTCTAGAGGTTCCTATTTGTGTTTTGGATTAGGCAGTTGGGGGTGTGTGTTGTTTTTATTGGGGACCTAACTGGAGGAATAATACTAGCTTCTATGCAAGGTGGCATAGAAAAACTCTTAAACATCAGAACCTAGGTGAAGTGTCTAGTCCCTGTAGTATCTAGTCCACAAGTGCTGGGAAAACAGTCCCTTTGTTATTAAATATTGGGACTGGTTGCACTTCCTTCAGTGTAAGGAGAGGCTTTAGACAAACTGGTTATGGTCCTCAGTGTGGCTTATCAGTTACAATTTGAGCTGACTTGGGGAAAACCTTGGTGTGATTCAGGCTCCCATAAGGTCCACATGAGACTTCTGATGGGGAAGAGGATTGGCTGGGCACTATCTCTTTGATTACTCATAGACCCTCAGGGTTGTGCTTCAATTTCTGGAAGGGATAAATCAGAATCCTCATCTGGGTTTTTTTTGTTGTTGTTTTTTTTTTTTTTTTTTTTTTTTTTTTTTAGGAAAAGGTGATCATGGCAGCATTATTCTTGCAGACACCTTCCATCTAATGGAGTTAAAAAATATTGCCCTTCTTTGAAATCAGACATTTCCCAAGAGCATGAACTCAGAACTAAAATATCTTCCTTGGACCTCTCAATACTCTTTTCCTAACTATGGCTCTTCCCATCCTGTTTTTGGTTAACTAAGAGAGATCACTTCAGTAACCACAAAACAAAGACCTCTTAGTAATTCACTTTTACCCTATCATTCCCAAAGAATAATATACTCATCCTACATTTACATAAGTAAGGAATCATTCCCCATTTTCAGAACAAAGAGCTGTTCACCTCGACATCAGTCCCTACTCTACCCTGAAACATCAAAGTTGGAACAAAAGGAAATCACATTTCCCTCAGTTTAAGGGTAAACACTATAATTAATCTCTGTTGGGGAACCCTGCACATTTAGTGAGAAGCTTGATAGGTCTGAAAAGGAGTGGTCTTATCTTTACTGTGACAATTGAGTTGGATGAATTTGGATGAACAGGAGAGGGTAGGTGGATGGGCTGTAGGTTAAATGTCTGAAGTTCAAGGTCATCTTCAACACTTAATATTAGAATAATCTCCAGTAGCAATCTCGTAGTTAAGGGCAAAGTTAAGACAAGTTTAAAGGCTGTCACGAGTGCCAAACAAGGTGATTAAAATATTCTTGGATTTGATTGGTTAATGCAATCAACATTTATGCACATGTCCAAGGATTGCTAGTCATTGAGAAAAACGGCCAGGCATGGTAGCAGACACCTGCAATCCCAGCAATTCAGGAGACTGAGGCAGGAGGATCACAAGTCCTAAGCTAGCCTCAACAACTTATCAAGACTGTCTCAAAATAAAAATACAAAGGGCTGGGGACGTAGCTCTGTAGTAAAGCTCTCCTGGGTTCAATCCCCGCTACTACAAAATTTAAATTGAGTACAATGATGAGCTCTTATTTCAGTTTAGAGGCACTCATAAAAAGACGATCTCAGGTTTTTTGGGCTTTTTTTTTTTTTCGGTTTGGGGAACCGAACCCTGGGCCTTGGCACATTCTATATAATCGCTCTATCACTGAACTACATACCCAGTCCCCCACCTCATAAATTCCATTAGGGAGGTGAGTTGGTAGAGTCCGCAGGGACAGCTTCCTGAAGAATCCAGTCTCGTGTCCTGTCCTAGAAGTGACTCCAGCAAGAAAGGAATGGGTGATGACCTTCAACTTTTGAATTATTTTCTTCCTGGTACATTGTTAGTTTGGCCTCTTTTCTTTCTTTCCGTTTTTTCCGGGTACTGCGGTTTGAGCTCATGGTCTCCCGCGTGCTAGGTGAGCACTTTCCTGCGGAGCTACAGCCCTAGTCCTTTTTCTTTTGGAACAGGGTCTCGCTAAATTGCCCAGGCTGGCCTCTAATTTGCGATCCTCCAGCCTCAGCCTTTGGAGTAGCTGGGATTTCTGCGCCACTGCACCCGACTGTTACCATGGCTTTTCAAAGGTATTTTTTTTGGAGCACTGCTTAATTTTGGCTCCTGCTCTTCCACCTGCTGCTAAGAAAAGCACAAACTTTCGTACTCTTATTGCCCCTCCTCTTAAAATGCTTAAGCCACGCCTCAAATGTTCTGGCGCTAAGTTTCGGCCAATAAAGTTGTGTCCCAAGGATCACAGGACGAGGGAAAGAAAGCCACCAGCCAATGAGAAGCCAAGTATAATGTGAAGAAAGGTCTTTGGTGGTGTCTTTGCACCAATGAGAAGCAGAGCGGGTGCGTAACTGAGGGTGGGGCGTTTCCAGAAACACATGACTGGTGAGCAGAAGCAGCCCAGCCCCACCTCCTGGTCTGGAGGTAGCGCGATGGGCCACGCTTCCAATGGCTCGCAGAACCTCCAGTCACGTGCAGTTTTTGCAAACTCAGCCGCTCTGGGCAGGTCATGTGACAGTGACGTTGGAACGACTCTCCCCAGTGGAAAAGGAGAGCTGCTTTCACTGACCGGGAATTGGTTTACCTCCACGAATGATAGCATGGCGGGGCGGGGATAGCCTATCACGTGCTGCGGAACGGACCGGGGCGGGACAGGCCACTGGCTGCGGGGTGAGCTGGGCGCGCGGCGCGCAGGCGCCCTGGGGACCCGGTAGCAGCGGCGGCGGCGGCGGCGACGAAGGGAGCTGGATCGCTGACCCAGGCAGGAGGCGGCGGCGGCGGCGGCCATGGCGGCAGATGGAGAGCGTTCCCCACTGCTGTCCGAGCCCATTGACGGCGGCGCCGGGGGCAACGGTTTAGTGGGGCCGGGCGGAAGTGGCGCTGGGCCTGGGGGAGGCCTGACCCCCTCCGCACCACCGTATGGAGCCGGTAAACATGCCCCGCCCCAGGGTAAGCCGGGGCGGGTCCGAGGTGTTCCGGAGGGTACTCGGAGGGGCGGGTCCGAGGGCGGAGGCGGGGCCCAAGCGCCAGGTGCGGCACTGTTGCACCTGTAACGCGGTGAGGCTGCCCTTCCTCTGCAGTCTCGACCAGAATCTGGGAACGGAATTGGGTTTTGAGGAAGATGATGGAAGCGCCGATTATGAGGAATCCTCTGAGTTTGGTCAGAAGGGTCGAAGATCAGAAAAAGTTGCCTACCCCGGTGGAGCATCAGTGGGGGGTGTCTGCAAACGATCCCAGCACTTCTTTTTATCTGGTTCCTCTTCAGCATTTCCTCCGTTTCCTGAGGGGCATCCAGCCGTGTTACCTGGGGAGGACCCGCCCCCCTACTCACCCCTGACCAGCCCAGACAGTGGGAGTGCCCCCATGATCACTTGCCGAGTCTGCCAGTCTCTCATCAACGTGGAAGGCAAAATGCATCAGCATGTAGTCAAATGTGGTGTCTGCAATGAAGCCACTGTGAGTTCTCTAGATCTGTAAAATGGGCCCTGCTTTCTAGATCCTTTTTTGATTCGATTAGACCCTGAATCTTAGGTGTTAGCCAAGGGCTGTTCATAAAACCCAGTTTCAGTTCCCCGAGTATCTCTTAGCACTTTCCCCAGAAGCCACTCACCAAAGCTGATGTTCACTGTACTTCATCTTCACACCTATCCTGAATACCTCATTTGCAAATGTCGTGATATGTGTGTCTCTTTCATTTCTCCTTCCTGGCTAGGACCTTATCAATCTGATCTCAAAGTGTTTTTGGAGGGAAATCAAAGGGATTGGGTTGCTTGCTGATGTCCCTATTATTCTCTAGCCTATCAAGAATGCACCCCCAGGGAAAAAATATGTTCGATGCCCCTGTAACTGTCTCCTTATCTGCAAAGTGACTTCCCAGCGGATTGCCTGCCCACGGCCCTACTGGTAAGAGGCATAGTGGTGGGGAAGGGCATAAATAGGGAACATTGGAAAGCCAAAAAAGATGAGTATTTATAAGGATAGAAAAGTGAGCAAGCTTCATGTTTGTTTAGAAAGAGAAAAGGCTGTGGAGCATTGTGCTGATGGAATATTATAGCCAGCTTCCTCTTTTCTCATTGAAAAGATTGGGATGAAAAGGTGTTCTTTACAAAAATGGAGAGTGTTGGAGGGCTGGATGAATTATTTTGAGGATAAAGGGGCTTTGGAGACCTAAAGTGTCAGGTAGTGTTATTCCTCAAGGATTCTCTGGGGAAGAGTTGAAGGAGTTCTACAAACAAGTAGAACTTGATAGGGAGTGGGTAATGCAGAGGAACAGTGTGGAAATTCTTAGGATCAAAAACTTTTCAATCACAGTCTTTTTTTCTCCTGTAAAGCAAAAGAATCATCAACTTGGGGCCTGTTCATCCAGGACCTTCAAGTCCAGATCCACAGCCAATGGGTGTCAGGGTCATCTGTGGACATTGCAAGAACACATTTCTGGTAAGGAAGGAAGCCCTGGGGGAAAAGACTATGAATCCTGAAAAGATCTGTCCTGTCGGACACATTTTCCAGCCTCCTCCTGCCTCAAGATTCTCATTGAGGAGGGTCTTCCTTCTATAATTTTTCTTTCTCCATAGTGGACAGAGTTCACTGATCGAACCTTGGCACGTTGTCCTCACTGCAGGAAAGTGTAAGTGATTAGGGGTTGAGCTTGTAATTAGGTGATGTGTCGAGTTAAAACAACAGGGCTATTTTAAATATCTATTCATTTGCCTCCCTGCAGGTCTTCTATTGGGCGCAGATATCCAAGGAAAAGATGTATCTGCTGCTTTTTGCTTGGCTTACTCTTGGCAGTCACTGCCACTGGCCTTGCTGTGAGTAACCTTGACCCAAGTCTTTTCATTTTTCAGCCTCATCATGAGCTAAGCTTTGGAAAATTGGTACCCTAGAAAAAGATGAAAGAAATGGGAATGGGGTTTAAGGTGTAAGTAAACTAAAGTTGAAGGTAACTGATAAATGTCTTAAGTGAAAAAGTAGCTGCCTTCTGTGTAGGAGTTAGGACAACAGAGAAGTAGTTTTGAGTTACTATTAGGAAGCCTGGCTCCATTGTAAGACACAAGAAACACTGAGATGGCAGGAATGATATCAGTATTTTCCTGCCTGGGGGAAGGGAACTGAACAACCTGGGTTTTGAGGGGTCCCTGAAGGTGGGGAAACTTGAGTTCTTACTGTTCTCAGGGCTTTTAGGAAGTAGCAGGGCCCCAACAGCAACCTCATCTTTCTTTTTCCTCCTCTTCATCAGTTTGGTACATGGAAGCATGCACGGCGATATGGAGGTATCTATGCAACCTGGGCTTTTGTCATCCTGTTGGCTGTGCTGTGTTTGGGCCGGGCCCTGTATTGGGCCTGTATGAAGGTCAGCCACCCTGTCCAGAACTTCTCCTGAGCCCCTGGATGATCTACAGACTGTGCCTGGCCCCTCCCTGGTGGGGACAGCGACACTACAAAGGGAGCCAGGGTAAAAGGTTCCCTGGGCTTCAATTAAGGAAGCCAAGCAGCTGCCTTCCTTTTCCCTGGGGAGAGGTAGGAAGGAACCAGGCCCTCACTTAGGTTTGGAGAGGTGGATAAGACCACTGCTGGCTGTCTGCTTTCCTCCCAAGGGTTGCTGTGTATAGGGTAAAGTAGGCGAAATATTGCCCCTAAACCTGGGTCCTGAAGATGGTTGTAGTCTTGTCCTTCCTATGTGCTCCCTGAGAGCCATTCCTGTCCCTTACACATTCCAGGGCAGGGTGGGGGTGGGTAGCCCTGGGGGGTTCCCCTCCCTCTTGTGCACCATTAGGACCTTGCTGCTGCTATTGCACTTCACCAGGGGCTGGCTCTGGCCTCAGTACCCTCAGTCTCCTCTCCCCACATTCCGTGTCCTGTGGGGGTGGGGTCAGCTGCTGCTCTGTACAGAACCACAGGAACTGATGTGTATATAACTATTTAATGTGGGGTATGTTCCCCCAGTCCTGTTATTTCCCTAAATTCGTCCTTCCAACCTTCCTTGCCTCCCCAGTTACAGTACTTGACTGGGCTGGGTAGGGTTGCTGTCTTGGGAGAGGTTAGGGACTCATCCTGTGCTTGTAAATAAATAAGGTCATGACTCTAACCTTTGTTAATTTGTATGTATGAAAAGATGAGGAAGGGTTCTACAACCCCACAAAGGCTTAAACACAGACAGCAAGGACAAAACTATGACCTTTTATTTTTACAGATGATCTTTAAAAAAAAAAAGGTGGTGCACAACAAAAACCTTGGGCTTAATAAAAGAAACCTTAGTCTCTATCAGTAGTTTGGTTGAAGGATTCATATTCTTACAGAAGAGAAACAAAATGCAGATTTCTCTAGAGCTACTAAAGAAGGAATGTGGGGGTGGGGGCTATTTCCATGACTCAAAATGATTCTGGGAGGATATTACAGTGCTAGGTATAGGGTAATGGGACAGTGATCACTGCCAAGGGCTTTGGAGCGGATCTTGCTGTCACACAACGCAGGTAAAAGAGAGTGGGACAACAAAAAGTAATCAAGGCGCCAACCAACATTCTTGGACCGAGCATTCATCATGTAAGTCCAAAAAGTATAGGCATACGCAGTGTTGGGGTACAAGTGCCGGAAACTGTCAGCCAGCGGCACAACCTGCAGCAATTCCCCAAAGCCTTGGCGCTCCTGTGGAGTGAAGCCAGCATTTTTTTTGTTTCCTTTGGGGTTACGAAGGTCAATTTCTTCATGAGCCACATTGAGGTCCCCACATAGCACAAGGGGCTTGCGGGAAGCCAAGCCCTTCAGGAACTTGCGAAAGGCTTCATCCCAGCGCTGCCGGTATTCCAGTCTTACCAGACCCCGGCCGGCATTAGGTACATAGGCTGTTACCAGCACAAATGTGTCAAATTCAGCCACAATTACCCGGCCTTCCTGATCATGTTCCTCCTCACCTATAAAAATGAAAATCAATATGAAAAGCCTATAAGAGAAAGTAATAAAACATGAAGGAAAGAAAAAAGTATTAACAACTGATTGGAATATCTCAGGCATTAGGAATCAATAGGGTCTCACCAATGCCATAAGAGACTTTGATGGGGCACTGGCGGGAAAGTAGACCCACACCACTGTACCCTTCTTTGTCTGAAGGAGCTGACCAGTACTGATGGGAAAGTCCAGATAGCTCTTGAAGTTCAGCCGGTAATTTGTTCTCTGAACATTTGGTCTCTTGGAGGCACAGGATATCTGGGGCTTCTTCCTTTACCCACTAAATAAAGAAGAAAGGTGGAAAAGACATTGTCAATTCATCAGACATTTACTTTGCAGTACCTGGGATTAAACCCAGGACCTCACAAGACAGGCAAGCATTCTACACCTGAGACACATGGCCAGCCCTCTACAAACATACAGATCAGACACACTCCCTATGCATAGAGTTCCAACAGTCAAGCAGCATAACATTTAAACAATTATAAATTATGTAACTTGACCATGAACGGTGAGGAATAGTAAAGTCTTACATGTTGTACTAAGATGATTTGTGTTTTTGTATAGGTGATGGATAGCCAGCTGTTTTTTTTTTTTTTTTTTGTGGTGCTGGGGATTGAATCCAGGACCTTGTGCTTGTGAGGCAAGCACTCTGCCAACTGAGCTATTATAATCCCCAGCCTGCCAGCTAACATTTTTAAGTAGCAGTTACTGGAATGAAGGATATGCTAGGAAGTTCAGCATAGAAGTTTTTATAATATTCTGGGGAAGAGAAAAAGATGTGAAACAAGAAATGGCAATGGAATTGAAGGAAGGGACATTTAGGCAAGACTTGCTGAAGGCCCTGGTTAGACTTCTCCCACAAGAAAACTACAGGCAAGTGCCAGGTGTGGCACGCAGCTTGTAATTTCAGCAACTCTGGAGGATGAGGTAGGAGGTGCTCAAATTTGAGGCCAACCTTGGCAATTCAGTGAGACCCTAAGCAAGTTAGCATGACCCCATCTCAAAAAACAAAAAGGACTGAGGATGTAGCTCAGTGATAAAGCACCCTTGGATTCCCCAGTACCAAAAAATGAGAGAGAGAAAAACCACTGGCAAGATAAAAATTACACATCCTAAGGAGGAACATGAGAAAAGGTGATTGAACTGCAAGACCACTCAATATTATGGAATAACTCTTCCCCTCCCTGAATTCCACTCACATCTAAACCTTTCTTTTTAATCCAGGCTCGAAGCCCATCCACGTTCCAAGAGCAGATCTTGAGTGTGGCAGATTTGCCACTGGGTGAGGTTTTTTTATCTGGAGGGTCTTCATACAGGACCGGACCCTCTCCTGCTGTCTCTTTTTCGCTTTTCTTTGCTCCCACCTTACTCTTCTTGGCCTCTGGCTCTACAGAATGAATAACATAATAAAATTGGCGGTTTGCAACCTCAATAGAGTTTATACTATAGACCGACAGACAATCAGTGGATCTGATTCTGCTCCGCAAATTCCTGTAAAAACACGATTCGGTCCCCATTTACGGTTCATAGAGGAAATCGTACTGTTCCGCAGCTTGTAGGGAGAGGGGCTTATTTTATTTCTCTTACCATTCTTGGGCTCTTCCCCATCTTCTGCAACCGCTCCCTTTTTCCCACGCTTTGGCATCCCTGTAACGAACGCCCTTCGGCACCCGTACCACGCAGCCCACCGAAGCAGTACTTTTACCGTGTTGCCTACATTCGCAAAAAAATTGTGGAATCAGGTAAGCCTGGGATGAAGACTCCTCCCTACGGCGTCTGCACACCCGGTCCCGCCTTTCAAACTACGTTATCTCTGAATCTTTTCCCCGCCTTCTGCATCACAGGCCCTTCAGCCCCTCACCCACATTAGATCATTTCAAAATGCGTCGTAAGCTCCTCCCAAAACCTGCCCTCTGGTCAACTGAGGATCTTAATTATGAGTCCCTAATCGGGCTGGCCAGTCGTTTACCAGAACAGCAACCCCGTATCTGACCTGCTTGGGTCCGAGCGTGGCACCTCCTTACCCGAACACAAAGAAGAGAGCACGTTTTGCGCCCACGTGGGTGACTGATGTGATCACGTGGTCCACGCACGCGGTCGATTGGTCTGTTTGGTACCACGTGATGGAGAAGCGCCCGCCCTTCTCTGGCTCTTCAGCGGAATGAAGGCCCCACCGCTCCATTTTAGCGCTGTTTATCGTTTTGCCAGATTTATGACTCATCCTGCCACCCTGATCGAAGATCCTAACTCTATGCAAAGAGGGAAGAAGTCGCTGGGGAGCGCTGGGTTAGACCGCAGGAAAGAGGCTGGGGAACAGATAGGAATATGAGGCATAGAGACACGTCCAGCGTCCCTGGCATTTATGAAGACGGTCCTGAAGGGGCCTTGACAGCTGCGGCGCGTTCGGCGCGGTCGCGTCACCCACAGGCCTAGTTCTGTGCTTCTCCGGTTGCCATCTGCTTTGTACTTGAGGTTGGCTCTTCTGCCTCCGCGCTCCGGAATCGGATGCCCAGCACCGACGCGTGAGGGCCTCCATAGCTCAACGGTTTCCAGTAGCCTGCCGGCGTCTTTTCTCCGGCTCTACCATGCCGGCGGTGCTGGGTTTTGAAGGCAGCGCCAACAAGGTTGGTGTGGGAGTGGTGCGTGATGGCAAAGTGCTGGCGAACCCGCGTCGAACTTATGTCACACCTCCTGGTACCGGTGAGTCTTTAGGGTACTTCTAGCCGCGGCTGGCTTCTCTGCACAGCATCACGTGCCATCTTCCTAAACACTGGTGAAGTGGGTCCTGGTGCATTAGATACGAGTCAGGTTGGGATTATTATATGGCCAAATTTTACAAGGCTGGTGCGTAGAAGAGTCATGGGCAGTTGAGTCTGTACTTCTGGATTCGTTGAGAGTTTATTCAGTGCCTTTTATGGGCTGAATACTCAAAAGTAGGATTTATGAGCCAGCCGTGGGGTCGGATATGTAAACAGATCGCACCGCAAATATGTCAAAATTTTCTAGAATGAGAGGGAGAGGAGAGCAGAAAGTCTTACAGTTCAGGTGTTAGTCAGAACCGCACGGCAAATGTGTCAAAATTTTCTAGAATGAGGGGGGAGAGGAGAGCAGGAAGTCTTATAGTTTAGGTGTCATACTGAACTGGCTGGGTTTGTAAGATTCGTGTTCAATGTTTTGTTCATCTAATGGGAAAAGTAATACCTGTATCTCTGGGCCTTGAGGACTACTAAACGAAAGTACCAGACAATTATAACTTGTAACTAATAGTACTTAGAAGATACTGCGTCTTGCCTACCCTCTCCTGTAATAGTTGCACACATAGGAGAGAACAGTTGATCTGCATGTACCTGAAAAATCTAGGAAGGAGTGGTGTTGTGACAGATAATTACTTAGAAATATATATTTATGTTTGCCACTAACTCTTCTAAGCACTTGGACACTGGAAATATAAGTAAAATAGCTAATGCTCTGAGATGCTTGTGGTTAAACTGGGGACACTGTAGGTAATTATAATGTTATATTTGTGTGTCAACTACAGCAATGTAATTATATGTAGGATTCTGTAGGGTCACAGAAAAGGGCACCAGAAAGTATGGGTATCGCTTGAATTGAATTCCCAAAGCTGAATAGAAATTGGATACAAAGAATAGCGGTTCTGAAAGATAAACAGATTGTATAGAGGTTGGAAAAAGACTATCTGAAAATTTGGTAGAATGAAACAATTCTTTCTACGTTACTAAACTCTCCAGTTTTATTTTTTACTTCTACCTATGTGCTATGGGAAAACTCTATGATCTTTGATCTGTGTCCATTTCTTAGGGTTCCTTCCAGGTGATACTGCCAGGCATCATAGGGCTGTTATCCTAGACCTCCTGCGGGAGGCACTAACAGAAGCTGGAGTAACCTCCCACGATATCGATTGCATTGCTTATACCAAAGGTATGACTGGGAGAATGGTCAACAGGGGAGAATACCTGGATCCTGCTTAGTTAAAACAGCCTACCCCTTGCCTATACCCCCACCACCCCTCCCCATGTATTCTTACATCTACTTTTTTCACTACTTTTTTTAATCTCTAGGATTCTAACTTCCATTTCTGTCCCTCTAGGTCCTGGCATGGGTGCCCCATTGGTTTCTGTAGCCATTGTGGCCCGTACTCTGGCCCAGCTGTGGAATAAACCATTGCTAGGTGTGAATCACTGTATAGGCCACATTGAAATGGGCCGTCTCATCACTGGAGCCACCAGCCCAACTGTGTTGTATGTCAGTGGAGGAAATACGCAGGTATTTATAGTACCTATTATATCTTAATTTTTGAGGCAGTCAACCTACAACTTTCTCATTGTACCTGAATTATAGGAACTGTAAGGACAAAGCTGGGCTTACCTGAACCTAGGTATTGTAGAAAACTCAACAGTTTGTGATCTAGAACTGGGCAAGATAATTAGAACATTAAATGACTTTTCTTTATGTGATTATAAAAATAAGGAATTTTAAATTTTTAATTTAGGAAAGGGAAGAATAATGAGACTTTCACTATTTTGAAGTTTTTGGGTTTTGTTTTTTGTTTTTTTTTTTTTCTTGGTAGTACTGAAGATTGAAGCCAGTGGAACTGTACCTCATCTACATTCCTACACATCCCAGCCCTTTTTACTTTTTTATTTTGAGACAGAGTCTCACTATGTTGTTTATAGCCTCACTAAATTGCCAAGGCTTGTTTTAAACCTGTAATCCTCCTGCCTCAGCCTTCCAAGCTGCTGAGTTTATAGGCATGTACCATCATGCCCAGCGCCCACCCCTGGTTTTCAGTTTTTGTGTAGGGGCGGGGCGTGTGTATGCACGCACACTAGTGTGTATTTTTAATTTTATTTGGTGATGGTCTCATTATGTTCCCCAGGCTGGCTTCAAACTTCCTCCTACCTAAGCCTCCTGACTTTCTGGGATTACATGTGTGCACCCTGTACCTGGTTTGTTTTTAAAATCAATTTTAACAATTAAAACTAAAAGGCACTATGTGACTTATTTCTTTAGAATATCTACATGTATTTTTTATATTCCTGGGGATAAATGTATAGACTTTGTTATTCTAAGAGTATAAAAATAAAAATTGCTTTTTAAAAAGTACTTTACATATGGTAGAAAGTATTTTAAATTTATAGGTGAAGCTTAAGTTGTTTGGAATATCTCATGTAATATCTCTTTAAAGTTGACATTGTGTTCCTATCATACAGAATAGCTGATAGGGTTATTGTTGGAAAAAATTCATTCAGCGTTGTCCACAAGTGATGAAAAGGTTATGTCCTGAAATTTCATTTTGTGAAATAGTTGTAAAGGATGACGCAAAGGTGCACACACCTGTAATGCCAGCTTCTGCAGGGACGGAGGCAGGAGGATCACAAGTTCAAGGCTAGCTCCAGCATCTTAGTGAAACTGTCTCAAAATTAAAAATTTTAAAAAGAAGCCGGGCGTGATAAGCGCACACCTATAATCCCAGCGACTGGGGAGGCTAAGGCAGGAGGATGGCAATTTCAAAGCCAGCTTCAGCAAAAGTGAGGCACTAAGCAACACAGTGAAACCCTGTCTCTAGTTAAAATACAAAATAGGGCTGGGGATGTGGCTTAGTGGTCGAGTGTCCCTAAGTTCAATCCCAAGCACCAAAAAAAAAATATATATATATATATATATTATAAAAATATCTATATGTTTTTATATATATATTTTATATATATATATATTTTATATATATATATATTTTTTTTTTTTAAAGACTTGGGTTGTAGCTCAGTGGTAAAGTACTCCCGGGTTCAATCTCCAGTGCCAGGTAGGGGGAAGAAAAAAGAATGAAGCACACATTTCCATGAAAGCTATATGGAAAATTTGTACAGGAGTGGAATCCAGGTGTAGTCTTCTACTAAGCTATATCCCCCGCCCTTTCTAAAACATTTTTTGGTACTTGGGATTGAACCCAGGACCACTTAACTATTGAGCCACATCTCCAGCCTTATTTGTCTTTTATTTTGAAACAGGGTCTTGCTAAGTTGCTTATAGCCTTACTCCTTACTCAGTTACTAAGGCTGGCTTTGAACTTGGAATTTTTCTGCCTCAGCCTCCCAAACCACTGTGTTTACACGCATGCAACACCACATCTGGCCCTTTTCATTTTTTATTTTGAGATAGGGTATCACTAATATGCCTTGTCTGGTCTTGAACTTGGATTTCTCCTGCCTCAGCTGCTGTAATCCCTGCCATTACTGGTACGTGCCGTCATGCCCAGCTTTATATGGGACCTTCAGCAGATAGAGGGAGGGTAGCTGATTAAGACCTGAAGGATTACTTACAAAGTTAGGGATTTGGGTGGAATGGAGCAATGAAGATGTGTAACAGCTGATGAAGAGTAGGGGCTGGAGGTTTGCTCAGTGGTAGAATGCTTGCTTGCCATTTGAAAGACCTTGGGTTCAATGCCTAGTACCGAAAAGAAAAAAATTACACAAAGACTAGAAGACTAACTGGATGCAATAGTGTATGTAATCCCAGTGACTCAAGAGGCTGAGGCAGGATAAAGTTCAAGGCCAGCCTTAGCAACTTCATGAGACCTCAGCAACTTAGATCCTTTCTCAAAATAAAAACTTAAAGGTTGGGAATATAGCTCAGTGTAAAGCATCTCTGGGTTCAATCTCCAGTACACCCCCTCCACCCCCCGGAAAAAAAAAGTTGATAAAGAGAAGCAGTGGTAGTTTTCTTCTTCCCTTTTGAAGCTTGCTTAGTTGTCAGAAAAACAGGAATGCTTGGGTAGGGAGAAGAGGATAACAGAAATAGAGATGCAAGATTTTTTCCTTCCCTTTTTGTCACTAGCATTTTGATAGCAGAGTAAGATCTACATCAGAAGGGAAGGAAATCTCTAACGGTACCAGGAAGGGAAAGGGACTTCATGTGGCCCCTAAGAATCCCTCAATGTCAATATGACACATGTGTCAGTGTGTCAATAGGTGATAAATATTCTTTATATTAAAAGTTTGCCACATATGAAGAGTGGGCAGAAGTGGATTGCCATTGCTGTATTGGGTAGATCATGTTTCTAATCCCATATGAGATTTTTGAGTTCTTCAATTTATATCTTGTTTCCAAGTATTATTACACTGATGAATTATCTAGAATGACTCGCATTCCCTGCTTCCAAACAGGAAAGCACATTTCCTACTCCAAACTGTCAAGACTGGTTTTGAGGGATATACTAGGAACCTCTAAGCTGGAAAAATGTATTTGAAATGACAGTTTTTATATGCCCAAATTATAGCAGTAGACTAGGTCAGCTTCTGTAGATTAGGAATCTGCTCTAGGATTCCTGGATGGTTCATCACACTTCAAGGTACCAGCACATCCTGTACCATACACTGCCCTCCACTGGCACCCAGTTATACAATGGGTACTATTCATTTAAGATTCAATTTCTTGAATGCCTGTCTTGGCATCTTCCACCTCTTACCATACCTATTTTTTCTCCATAGTACTTACAATTATCCGAATATATTTTATTATTCTCCTCTTTCTTTTTGCTTACCAGTCTCCCTCCATTAGGATCTGAGCTCCATGTTGAGAGGGATATTTTTTCTTTGCAGTGCTGGGGACTGAACCCAGGGCCTTGAAGGGTTTTTAGGCTTCTTCTCAGAGAAGAGCTATATAGAAATTACCCACTCAAGGTTTGGGAAAGCACTTTTTTTCCATTTCTTATTGGAAACTAACAGCCATGTTGATACTCTGCTGCTTTCTTCCCCAAAGCCAAATGCTCCTTTTTACAGACTTGAGATTTCACGGACATCCTCATCGCCCTTAGGTGATTGCCTACTCAGAACGTCGGTACCGCATATTTGGGGAAACCATCGATATTGCTGTGGGTAATTGTCTGGATCGTTTTGCTCGAGTGCTGAAGGTAAGCTATTGAGTCTGCAGACAACGTAAGATGTGGGCATATTTCTGGGGAGCAATGGAAATGGAGGAAGTAGTAAATAAATAGTTTCTTGTACTTCCTGCCTATCTGATTTCATCCTCTTCCATTAACAACTTTTTTTTTTCTAACATGGGTGGATAATTAGGCACTTACATGTTTAATAATAACCGCATGTAGTATGGGTAAATGTCATTTTTTGTTTCAAATATATAGTAGTTTGTACCTATGTGTAGGCACAATTCCATATATGTGAATACATATATATGTGGGGGGAAGTTGGTTTTCTTCAGAGTGGTATGGAGAAGCACCCCGGAATAGCAAGTAACATCCTTATATATACAAGAATATATTTCTGTATTTTATAGTAAGCATGTTTGTATGGTCATTCATATTATTTATTTATTTTTAAAGTTTTTTTTTAGTTGTCAATGGACCTTTATTTTGCTTATTTATATATGGTGCTGAGAATTGAACCCAGTGCCTCACACATGTTAGGCAAGTGCTCTACCATTGAGCTACAACCCCATCCCCATTCACTTCATTTTTTCTTCTAGATTTCAAATGATCCTAGTCCAGGCTACAACATTGAACAGATGGCAAAGCGGTAAGACAACATCAGGTGGAAGAGGCCTGGCCATTGGGGCCATTACTGTATATGCTTTTGTCCCTGTGTATATAGTAATAAGGTTTGGGAAGACTCTGGGAGGTAAGCACCCATCTCACTGTATGCTTAGTGCCTTTACTCATTCCTCCATAGAGGCAAGAAGCTTGTTGAGCTGCCATATACTGTAAAGGGGATGGACGTCTCATTCTCAGGGATTCTGTCTTTCATTGAGGTGAGTGTGGGAGAGGTAAGGAGAGACAGGGTCTCACTGAGTTGCTTACGGTTAAGGCCTTGCCCTTGTTGAGACTGGCTTTGAACTTGAAATCCTCCTGCCTCAGCCTCCCAAGCTGCTGGGATTACAGGCGTGCACCACTGTGCCCAGCCACTTTCATGCTTTTTTAATGGAACATGTTTATTCTGCACACCATTGTATTTCCTACAGATAGTACTGGTCCATATCAGATGCTGATTGTGTTCATTTAGCAAATATTTATTGAATATCTTCAGTGTGCCAGCACTATTCTAGATAATAGGAACATGGCATGGAGCAGAACAACAATCTGCCTAGGGGCTGAGAATGTAGTTCAGTGGTAAGAGAACTTACCTAGAATATGCAAGGCCCTGGGTTCAGTCCCCAGCACTGCAAAAAAAAAATATCCCTCTCAACATGGAGCTCAGATCATAATGGAGGGAGACTGGTAAGCAAAAAGAAAGAGGAGAATAATAAAATATATTCGGATAATTGTAAGTACTATGGAGAAAAAATAGGTATGGTAAGAGGTGGAAGATGCCAAGACAGGCATTCAAGAAATTGAATCTTAAATGAATAGTACCCATTGTATAACTGGGTGCCAGTGGAGGGCAGTGTATGGTACAGGATGTGCTGGTACCTTGAAGTGTGATGAACCATGATGATCCTTTGAGGTGCTAATTTTTGCTTTCATGAAATCCCAAAACCACTATTTGTTCTTTTGTATTCCCTTTGTTTGTAGGATGTAGCCCAAAGGATGTTGGCCACAGGCGAGTGTACTCCTGAGGATCTGTGTTTCTCCTTGCAGGTAATGGAATAAAAGGGTAGGACAGAAGTTGAGGCTAAAGGTTGATTTTTTTTTTTTTTTTTTAAGTGTCAGAGGATGGGTGGTACTAGGAATTTAACCCAGAGGAACTCTACCACTGAGCTATATCTCTAGCCCTTTTTTATTTTTATATGACACAGGGTCTTGCAAAGTTGTTGAGGCTGGCCTCAACTTGAAATTCTCCTACCTCAGCCTCCCAAATTGCTGAGATTATAGGCATGCCCCACTGCACCCAATCTAAAGGAGATTTTATATAGTAGAGCAGAAACTGAGCTGGAATGTCTCTCTGACATTTTCATCTTCTCTGTCCTCCATAGGAAACTGTGTTTGCAATGCTGGTAGAGATCACAGAGCGAGCCATGGCACATTGTGGTTCCCAGGAAGCCCTCATTGTGGGAGGTGTGGGGTGTATGTATCATTGAATGGTGTCCTCTTTTGTGTTCTTGGCTTTATGTATCTTTCTCCTAATATTCTAAATCTATAACGGTTTGGGAAAATGATCACTTTCATTTTTTGCCCTGTGTTTCCCAATCCTTGTCCCCAGCCCCCTGCTTTATTCTTGTAAGTACACATGAAGTGTATGACTGGACCATGGAGAAATGGCTAAAACTCAGGTAACCCTGAACCTTACCTCTTCATAGGTAATCTACGGCTACAGGAGATGATGGAGACAATGTGCCAGGAACGTGGAGCTAAGCTTTTTGCCACAGATGAGAGGTAAAGGTCCTTTCTCTTTCTTTGTCTTTTCTTCCCCCATTATTGTGGTTTTCTGCCCTTAATCACAACTTTTTTATTGCCTTTCCTTTATAGATTCTGCATTGACAATGGAGCCATGATAGCCCATGCTGGATGGGAGATGTTTCAGGCTGGACACAGGACGCCCCTCAGTGACTCTGGGATTACACAGAGGTGAGTGATTCACTGCTTGGAGGGGGTAGATAGGATTAGATAAGGGAGGTAGGCAGAAAATCCAGAAACATGAGGGTAGTAGATAAGATAGAAAATGTTAAAAGATAGTCCCTCACCAAGTTTTCCTTATTTTCCTGCAGGTTTCGTACAGATGAAGTAGAAGTGACCTGGAGGGACTAACAAGATTAACAAGATCAGAGTAGATAGTTCCCTAAGTAGAACTCAAAGGACTCTGGCCCTTAGTCTTTCTCTTAATGTGGAAATCTTGGCAATGCTATGGACTCTGCTCTTCCCTGGCCTTTCTGTGGACTCAGATCTGGGGCTTGGTGTCCCATGTGGAACTTCCAGGTGATTCAGCAATAAAGTGTTTTTGGTTTTGCATGTTGGTCTTGGTTTGTGTTGTTAGGACCAATGTAGAGTTAACACTGGATAAATTCTTATTGA
The DNA here is from genome assembly GCA_020662805.1 of Glaucomys volans. Taxonomy (NCBI): domain Eukaryota; kingdom Metazoa; phylum Chordata; class Mammalia; order Rodentia; family Sciuridae; genus Glaucomys; species Glaucomys volans. The sequence goes on from JAJEJO010003559.1 coordinate 259,633, forward strand.
TAGGGTCAGTGGATAAGGATGCAAGGGTCAGAGCAGCACCCTGGCTGACTGCAGTTGGCCTTAGAGGCTACTACTCGAGAGCAAAGTTTGAGGGGAAATCATAGATACTATCATAACATCCTCTTACCAATATCATTACAACTAAGTACTTTAATATTAGGCCCTGTGCTGACTGCCTTACAGTCATTTCATTTAATTTCTTTGAGTAGGAACTCAAGACTTCCCCTCAAAATAGCCTGGTCTAATTTGTAGGTCGAATTTATAAATCAAGAGTTAAACTACCCCTCCTTCACACACTTTCTCATCTACTACTACTTGGACTTCCGCTGGTAGACCTGAGGGGGGCCCAAGATACACCCCTCTCTCTTCTACAACCATCAGAACTAATCCCATTTTGGTCACCTTATCTTTTACACCCTAGTAACCATGTATCTCTCTACCCTCTTTTTATTTATTTATTTTTTGTCCCTGCGTATCTCCCTCTTCCAATTCCTGAAACTCTTCTGTGCTCTCTGGAACTAACACTAATTTACAAACATCTGTATATCCAATCTCTTCTATTCCCTTCACATTCTTCCTTTGAGGCCTGGCCCACATCTCAACCCCTCACACCCCATAACCTACCCATACTGCCAATTGAAGCCAGGGGTGGTCTATTACTGAGCTACATCCCTAGCTGTTTATTTTTAAGACCTGATTTCTTATGAGGACTCTGCTTCTACTGCCTTTGTAGTGGTGGCAATTTCTTTTCTGCACTCATTGTACCACAGCCTCGATGTGGTTCAGGTGTCTTTCTTTCTCATACTATTTTTGGACCATTTTTCATCATCCCCAGTACTGCTTTGAAGCATTTACACTACACTACACCATTCTTGTCATAATCTTGATGATTTCAGTATTCATGTAGGTCATCCTCTACTGGAGGAGACTAGGTCTACTCTAGTCATAATCTAGACTGGTATCTCTTCCATATGTCTTATCTCAAACATCCCATTCTTGTATCATTACCTCCTGTCTTTCCAGATCTTTTCCTTTAGTATTCTGAATCCAGCAATTCATCCCTTCACCAGGACTTACAATCTTTCGATCTTTTTTCCTTTCCACTGACTCAATTCCCCATGTCTTCACTTCCCTTCTAGCTAAATTCCAGTAGTAAGTATTGAATAAACTTCCTCTCCTTTGCTATTACTTTATTTTTTTCTATTATTCAACTCATCACCTATCCAGATCCATGCAACTGAAAGGTGGGCAAAAAACAGCCATGCTGCAGGTCTTAAGTTTATCACCTGGAAACTAAAGCCAAACTCCATCTCCCTAGGCATTTTACTTGCCCTTTTCTTTGACCGTTTACATACCTTCTGACCCTTATAACATCTTCCTCCATAATCTCACTCTTGACTTGTTCCTATTTCAGTGAGAAAATAGAAGTAACAGGAACATATTTACAAACTCCCACCACTGCATCAAACCACCTTCCAGCATCCATACTCATTGCTTTCACTTCTGTTAAAAACAAGTGGTTCTCAACCATACTGATTTTGTTCCTCAGAGGATATTTGATTGTCAAAACTGGGAGATGATGCTACTGGAGAAAAGCCAGGTATACTGTAAAATATCCTACAATGCGCAGGAAAACTTATGCTAAAATATTGGTGTCAAGATTGAGAAACCCTGCTATAAACACTGTCCATGATCCTGTCCATAGACTTGTGCAGAAGGTCTTATCCTCTAGTTTTTGAGCACATGGCTCAGCAATTCTCCCTCTTTCTCTGTAGTCAATTACTTCCCTTTTCTCCCTGAGTCTTCTCACTTTGCAGAGAATGCCCTCTTGTCCCCATTTCCTCTTCTACTGCTTCCCGTTTTTCTGTTCCACTTCACAGCAAACGAATGTTCTTTACTTCTCCAGAAATTCCTTGTTAAATTTGTATCAGCATTATTCTTTTGGTCACTGATGACTTTGTCATAGCTAAATCTAACTGTGCATTCTGCTTCATCTTACAGAATATCAGTGGCATTTGACACTATTTTGAAATATTTTCTGTACCTGGCTTTAGAACAAATTCTCTGCTTCCTAGCTGACCACCCCATGTCCTTTGCTGGTTTCTTGCCATTTTCTGCTGACTTTGCAGAATGCAGTCCTCAGGCTGCTCTATTTTCACAGGTACCTGCACTGATTTCATCCAGTCTTGTGCTTTAAAACCATTTTGGTGTGGGTGACTCCCAGTTTTATAGTTTCAGTGAGGAATTCTCTTCTGAATATATCTAGTTGCCCATTGGCATCTCCACTTGGATACTTTATGTGCATTTCAAATTTAACATAACCAAAATTAAACATCTCTTTGCCAATTTATTCCTACAGTCTTCTTTTTCTCAGCTAATGGCAACTCCATCCTTCTAGTTGCTCATGTCAAAGTACCTTGATATTGTCTTTGACACCTTTTTTCATCTCCAAGTCATCGTATCCACTTAGCTTTATCTTCAGAATATATCCAGAGTCCCATTTACCCTCATTTCTACTTCTGTCACCATAAACCAAGCCAGAATTATTAATCTTGAATCTTCAAGATTATTGTAGCTGGTCTTCCACCATTGTCCACTAACAGTTAATTTTAAACACAATAGCTAGTGTGACTAGTGTTAACATGGAAGCTGGACAATGTCACTCTTATGCTGAAAGCCTCTTGTGTTTTCCTTTATCAGGAGAAAACAGTCCTAATCAAAAAGTAAGATTAAAAAAGGGAAAAAAAAAAACAGTCCTTTTTGAAGGCCTGCAAGACTCTTCATGTCTGTCTCGCCCTTCCCTTCCTACCAATTTGACAGTCTTCTGCTACTTGAATCTGTGTTCTCTCTGAGGAACACTTGTCTTTTTTGTTGTACATTAGGCACTACAGGTATACTGAGTCTTAAGATCTTCACTCTTGCCTGGATTCTTCCCCCAGGTAAAGGTCACTTCATTGCATTCTTTAAGTCTACTTAGCTTTTTTTTTTTCAGTAAAAATTTCCCAACAACCCTCCTTAAAATTACTCTCCTTCAGCACTAACATCCTAACAATCATTTTTTTCTTTCTTTTTTTTTTGATTGGGGATTGAACTCAGGGTTACTTTACCACTGAGCTACAGCCCTTTTTATTTTTCATTTCAAGGCAGAGCCTTGCTAAGTTGCTGAGGCTGAGACTGGCCTTGAATTCATGATTCTCTTGTCGCTGCCTCCTGAGTTGCTGGGATTACAGGTGTGTACCATTGTATGCGGTTCTTTTTTTTTTTTTTTTTTTTTTTTTTTTTGGTACTGGGCACTGAACCCTGTGGTGCTCTACCATTAAGTTAAATCCCCCAGCCTTTTTTTTGAACAGGGGATTAAACTCAGGGGCACTTGGCCACTGAGCCACATCCCCAGCCCTATTTTATATTTTATTTCGAGACAGTCTCACTGGGATGCTTAGGCCTCACTAAGTTGCTGAGGCTGGTTTTGAACTCGCGATCCTCCTGCCTCAGCCTCCCGAGTTGCTGCGATTACAGGCATGCACCACCACACCCAGCTCCCCAGTCTTTTTTTGTATTTACATTGAGATAGGGTGTCTCACTAAATTGCCCAGGCTGACCTTAAACTTGAAATTCACCTACTTCAGCCTCCCAAGTCACTGGGATTGCAGGCATGGGCTAGCACACCCATATTAATCATTTTTTTTGTGTGTGTGTCTATCTGTTTGTCTGTCTGTCCGTCCGTCTGTTCCCTATTGGGAGTGTGGTGGAATATTTTAATCTTATTTCATTTATTCCTCTATCTCCCAGCTCTTAGAATATGGTCTACCATATAGTGCCATTCATTTTGCTGAATGAATAAGTTGATGGGAAAGTAAACCAAAGGATTGATCAGAGGACTACAAAGGAAAGACAGGCCAAAATATAAAAGGACAGGGGGCTGTGGATTTAGCTCATGTCATATTTCTTGGCCAGCATGTGTGAGGCCCAGGGTTCAGTACCCAATACTGCAAAACAAAGAAGATAAAAAGAATCATATGAGCTTGGAGAAAGTAAATTACTGTCAAGTTAGAAAGTGGCTGTATTTTTTCATTCTAAGGAATAGACACAGTTGAAAATGCACTAAGAAATAAGAGGTTTAAAAATCGGAAACTTTGGGGTGGAAAATAGTAAAACACAAATAGAAGTTAAATTCTTCTTGAATGTCTTTAACAGCAGGAGCGATCTCTGTCTCTATAGGCATGGGAAGTTAATTTTATAAATGTGTATTAGCTGCATTACTACACATTAGCCTCAGGTATTAATTTCCAAGTTTTATTAATTTTATGAAGCAGAATTGAAAGGAGGAGCTCTGTAGCCCTAGTTCACATTGTTTACTTAAGGAGTTTTTTCCAATTTTTTATTCTTCAGCACTGTAGCCCCAGTTCACATTGATACTTAAGGAGTTCTTTTCAATTGGTGTATTATAGTTGCACATAATGATGGGATTTGTTGTTATATATTTGTACATGCATAAAATATAACAATATAATTTGGCCAATATGATTCAATTCTTTCCAATTTGTGAAGTCAAGAAACTATAAAATCAGGCTGGGGATGTAGCTCAGTGGTAGAGCATTTGCCTGGTATGGATGAAGCCCTGGCTTCTATGCCCAGGACCACAGAAAGAAAGGGAGAAGGAGAGGGGAGAAGGAGGGAGGAAGGGAAGGAGAAGATACTAAAATCGTGACTCCTTGAGCCCCAAAATTGGGGAGTCCTCTTCTCAGCTCAGTTCTCTTGAGATTTTTACTACCAGCATAGGATACAGTGTCCTGCTGGTTTCCATGAAAGAGGTCAATGGGGGATGCCAGACCCCTGGACAGCATCTCCAGCCAGGTCATGTTTAGAACCCTAGGACTGGCTATCCAAGAGACCACAGGTAGGCTCCTGGTACAAAAGGTAGTGTGAGGCATGAAGCCTGTCCCTTGGTGTGTAGTCATTGAAATAGACCTGTCCCTAGAGTCTTTGCCCCTATAGTTTGAAATTTTCCTGGACTCAAATGAATGAGGGTAGCATTTGGGGAACAGTGCCATAGTACTTCATGAAGACACATGTTCCACTCCAACTACTTGGTTAGTTGAGAGCTGCCATTGTCAGGCTCCACTCTGGGACAGTGGCCCCACATGTAGCCCTGTTCCTGTATACCTTCATTTGATTCTTCTGCAGGTCATGCTCTGAGATATAACCTGAAGGAGTGTTGAGAGAGGTGGGTTCAGGTCCCCCTTTGGTTGTAGTTCCTGCAGCTGATGTAAGGTCACTAAGTCTTCAAATGACTTGGCTGCAGAGAAAGGAAATCTCAAGATATAGCAAGGAGCAGAGAGTATCAATTTCTGTCCTTGGGAACTAAAAAATAGCAGGACTTCTTCTTCTTCTTTGGTTTTTCTCTATTTTACTGCCTAATCTTGTATTTCTTCCAAACTGGTGACCATAAACCATTCATGTCCAGTTACAAACTAATGCTCCTGTTTCCTCACAGCCATATCCTCACAGTAGTCCTCTTTCATCAAATTTCAGCTCCTTCCTCTTCCCTTCTTGCTTATCACTTATTCAATTAAGTTATAACTTGTCCGACCTGACACTTGCTTCTTCAGGCTCTTAGTATAAAGGAGGAAGATGATGGGAAGAGAAGTATATAGGGCAGGGAGCTCAGTGCTGACCGTTTTTTGTTTTTTGTTTTTTGTTTTTTTCTGGAAGATTTGCCTGTGAGTTCAGGCAGTATCAACACATGTTGGAAGCCATGTGTTGGAATTTTCTGAGGAAGGAAAACATGCTAGGCAAAGACAAGATAGGAACTGGACTTTTATTTATTTTTTAGGTGCTGGAGATCAAACACAGGTGCTGAGGAACATTATATCCTAGACAAAGATAGGAACTGGACTTTTACTTTTTTTTTTTTTTTTGTCAGGTACTGGTTCTTGCACATGCTAAGCAGGCACTCCCCTCCCCCTCCCCCTCTTCTCTTCCTCCCTCCCCCTCCCATTGAGCCAGGACACTTCCTCTGTCCACTGGCCCTGCTTGAACTGGAATGTAGTTTGAAGCTGCTGTGTAGTGCTGATGCCCAAAAAGAGAGGAGAAGAATGAAAATACTTCCTTATCCAGCTGTACAAGTACTCCTAACTCGGCATCATACCTCCCTTACTAGAATTGTTGCTATCCCAGAGAAATGTCATATGGCTGCTTGTCCCATTGACTAGCCACATTCCCTTTTCTATTTACTTCTGCTTCTCTTCCCCACTCTTCAACTCTGTTTTCCCTAAACAGAACCTGAATTTAAATAACCTTTAAAACTTTCCCCATCCCCTTAAGTTTCAGGGGAACTAAACATACCGGTAGAATCTTCAAAGCAAAATTCATTTCTTTCACATTTTCACATTCTGGCTCCCAATTCTCTTTAGTCTTATTAACTTGAGATAGGATCAGTTGCCTCCCAGACTGCTTTTTTGTTTGTTTGTTTTTGTTTTTGTACCGGGGATGGAATCCAAGGGTGCTTAACCACTGAACCATATCCCCAGCTCTTTTTAAATTTTGAGATAGGGACTCACTAAGTTGCTGAGGCTGGCTTTGAACTTGTGATCCTCCTGCCTCCCAAGTTGCTGGAATTACAGGTGTGTGCCACCACACCTGGCCCTCTCAGACTGCTTTTGAGAGCCATTTCTATACCTCCCACAGCTAATCGTTCTCTTAGGCCCATCTCTTTTTACTTACCTTGGGGATATTGGGCAGCCAAACAACCCTCCCAGCATTCTTATGAGGCAGACACTATATTTGTAGTCAAAGGCATCACTTTTTTGACAGGGGAGGTGTGAAATAAAAGCAGATATAGGAGAAAGTGCTGAAGGGGGTGTCCCTTTCCTGGGGATGTAGGCACTGCTAGGAAGCTGGAGGAAACAGGGCTCATCATGACTATATGTCTTTTCATTCTCATTCCTGACCTTTTCTATGCCCACCTTCTGCTTCTCCATCCCACACGTACAATAGAATGCCTTCACAGTCCTCCACAGCATCTTCTGTGTCACAGGATTATGCTTACATCCCAAGACCAGAAAGTTGGGCTTCAGTCTACCTGAGACCTAAATGGAGAGGCAATGAGGAAAGAAGGGGGATAGATAGAGAAGGGAAAGACAAAAAATGATCCAGTTTGTCTGGCTGACTTGCTCGAGGCTCTGGGTCCCAGAACGAATCTTGGGGTGGATATGACTGTATAGGAGGAATGAATCTTCCAGACATTCAGCCAGTTGACGTGATTCTCAGACTCTTGAATGACTTGGGGCTTCTAAGAAGGGGAAATAGAAATGTGGTCAGGATTGTCCTGCCTCTAAAGTACCCTTTTGCTTTCCTCTCACTGTTCTTATGTTCTTTGTTCTCACTCACCTGTCATTCTCTCCACCCCTTTTTTGTTTCTCTAGTCATATTACCACAGATCATGGGACTCATACTCTTTTTTTTTTGGTTGTTAATGGACCTTTATTTTACTCATTTATTTGTATGCAGTCCTGAGGATTCAACCCAGTACCTCACACATGCTAGGCAGGCACTCTACCACTGAGCCACAACTCCAGCCCCTGGGACTCATATTCTTGGTGAAGGCTTTCACAGAATTCACTAGTGCTAGACATTCACTGGGGTGAGTTAGCCCCAGGCAGTGGGGTCTATGGAAAGGAAGGAAAGTATGATGTTGGGAACAATGCTTGACTCTTCCCCTCCCATTGAGGGATTTTAGAATTTTAGGGCAAAAGAAGGGTGTTGGAGATGCTTCTCCATTTCATAGAATGATGAGAGAAGCTGGGAATTCACTCCCGTGGCTTCTGTCTTGTCATGGAATCACCCTTGCTTCAGAGAACTTGACTTTTCTGTCACTCCTTTACTCCTCTAGAATTCTGTTCCCTTTCTTTTCTTCTGCAGTGCTGCCCAGATTTTAGAAAGCTGATTTCCTTTATGTCTAGAGCACCAATTTGGAATTCAAGAGTCTACAGGAACCAGTCATATAATAAAGAATAAAGTGGATTAAGTAGAAACTATGGAAAACTGAAAAGTACATGCCTTGTTTTCAGGGACTGCAGCTACTCAGTTCCAGCAAAGTATGTCATGTGTGTTGGAGGCCCAGAATTACCCAGCCTGGATCTTAAATATTGGCAATATACTTTAAAAGTTGTAAATGCTGTGCAATCGGATCAAACCTCATTTGCAGACAAGATCCAATCCAATGCTGCTCTAGAGATTCCCTTACCAGAAGTTCTTAAGATGGCCCTGCACATTGGTCAGGTTCACTGAGGAGGATGATGCCATGTGATAGGTGCCCACCTGGACTGAAGAGTTCCCATTCATGTCTGCACAGAGGAAGGAGTGGTAAGCAAGGATCCGAGGTAAGGCATCACTTGTCAGGTAGAAGCAGAAATGGAGACTTGCTGGTGATAGCTCTGGGCTTCTTATGAGAGTCAGCCTCCTACTGTAGCTCACTTCCTCACTCACCACCTGCCCAGTCATTCACCAGGTTTCTTGTAGAACATGTGGAGCAGTGGCAGAAGGACAAGCAGCACAATGAGTGTAGCCCACCAAGTAAGGAGGAACATGATGAGCAGGCAGAGCCAAGAGCCCAGGAGGGAGAACAAGGGACTGTACCAGTGGAAGCAAGGGCACCAGCCCTTGCTCCAACCACAGTACCACTCTTGTACCCAAGAATTCTCTCCCAGCTCATCAGTCCTGCCAGCTCTGGACCTGACCCCAACACCTGTCCATATTGACCAGGCGACTGGGTAAGAGAGGTTGGAAACAGCTGAAGTTGGTGAGGGCCTAGGAGCAGAGGAAAGAGTTGGAGATGATGGGGGCGATGGCATTCAGCACAGCTTTGGGAGTGATGAAAGGTCAGGGGTCAGCCTCTAAATTAGTGTCCTGGGATTGAGATACAGAGAGTCGGGGACATCATCTTCCAGCTTCCCTTTCCCTGTTCTTAATTCCTCATTCCCTCTCACACACATACCAACACACACCATCAAGTTAAGAGACAGTTTCATCTATTTTTGATGACTAGAGAGAAAAGAGGCTTAAGGGTTAGGCCCCAGAAGTTAGAGATAGGGTTGTGGAAGGCAAGAAGGAAAGGTGATTAACAGTGCCCAGAGTAGAGAGGGGAGGGGGTTAGGAGGAGGGAAGTACTCACCAATAAGAATGAAGCCTAGCCAGGCGCAGTGGTGCATGCCTGTAATCCCAGTATCTTGGGAGGCTGAGGCAGGAGGATTGTGAGTTCAAAGCCAGCCTCAGCAAACAAGGAGGTACTAAGCAACTTAGTGAAACCCTGTCTCTAAATTAACTACAAAATAGGACTGGGGATGTGGTTCAGTGGTTGGGTGCCCCTGAGTTCCATCCCGATACCCCACCCCCCAAAAAAAAGAATTAAGCCTCCAGTGGGGTGCAGTGGCGTACTGTCGTAATCCCAACAACTCAGGAGGCTAAGGCAGAAGGATCACAAATTCAAAACCAGTCTCAGCAACTTGGTGAGGCCCTAAGCAACTTAGTGAGAACTTGTCTCAAAATAAAAAATAAAAGGGCTGGGGATGTGGCTCAGAGGTTAAGCACCCCAGGGTTCAATCCCTAGTACCCCCAAAAAAAGAAATGCACCGATTTCATGCCCTTTTTCTCAGGCCATGAGCATGGTGTCTGCCTTCGACCTCCTGATGTCAGCTGGAATCCTCAGTGCCACTCTGTCCTCTGTCCTCTCCTGCTTTGTTTCAGCCCCCACAGGCTTTCAGATTAGTTGATATCTTGGTAAGAGGTTTAGGAGAGAAAGGAGAAAATATAATAGACAGGGTCATCCCAAGAGTATAATTTTGAGGGGAAGAAGAGCAAAAGTGGACTCATTTCTCAGTACCCAGGAGTCAAATGGTGACTTAGGAAAATGGAGGTGATAGTGGCTGGCTGGTGTTCTAGAGATGATCCAAGTTCAAACAGCAAAATTCAAAGTCTGCCTGTAAATCAAGGCAAAATATGAAAAGGGTGCCAGTCTTCTATTTGCCTCTCCACTGTCTTTAACCTTCCCACATTCCCAGGAGCCTTAGCACACACTATTCCTTCTACCTTTCCTTCCTATTAAGACTCCTAGGCTCCTTCCACTCTTCCCTTTGTGCTTCCACTCCCCTGCCTCTTCAGAGTAGGAGGCTTTTATTCTCCTTCTACCTGGGACCCTCCCAGGGTCCATGCTGTGCCAGGATAAACTGTACCCAGTCGTTGCCTTTTTTGGGAAAAGCTATGGCGGCAAGAACCAGGAGCCTCTGTGGGGTTATCTGTTCATCTTCTTCATTGCTGTAGAGTTCATTCTGAGTTTTTTGGGGGGTGGGTACCAAGGATTAAACCTAGAGTACTTAACCATTGAGCCAAATCCCCAGTCCTTTCTTATATTTTATTTAGAGACAGGGTCTCACTGAGTTGCTTAGGGTCACTAAATGGCTGAGGCTGATTTGAACTTGTGATCCTCCTGCCATAGCCTTCTGAGCCATGGGGATTACAGGCATGTGCCATTGTGCTGGGAGAGGCAGGACCTTGCTCTTGACAACTGCTAAAATCCTGGTCATGTGGGCACTCCAGCCCCAGATAGCTTCTATTCCATACACCCCTGTCAGTCCTACTTCCTGAAGCATCTCAAATCATACAGAAACTTGAAAAATGAAATGAGATTAGATATTCCTTTACAGGTAGAAAACTATACGCCAAACCTGTAGGTCTGGATAGGAAGATACCTCCAGTATCAAAAGGGGGAATGGAAGTATATGCATGGGTGTAGAGGGGGAAAAATTTAATAATCAAAGAACATCATATAATTCACTACTGGAGTGATGGGGAAAAGAGGTAAGGGATGGTACAGGGTGGTACCTGCCTGTACACTTTTCTTTGTGGGCTAGTAATGTTAATGCCCAGGGGAGCTCTACCACTGAGCAACATTTCCAGCCCATATTCCAGCTCCATATTATTTTGAGACAAGGTCTCCCTAAGTTGCTGATATTGGTCTTGAATTTGTGATCCTCCTGTCTCAGCCTCCTGAGTTGCTGGGATCACAGGCCTGTACCATCATGCCCAGCTATATACTACTTTTAATGTGAGTGATGAATGCATAATCACTTATACCCTAGTCCCCTGAGAAGGCAGAAACCAGGGCTTAGGTCATTCTGCACAGAAGGCAGGTAGAAGGCTTTACTAATGGTGACAGAAGCCCAGATTGGATAGTATGGTCCACAAGACCCCCAGAAGTGTTCCTGCCAGGGTCCAGCTCTAGCAGGGGTCATGGAACAGCTTGGTGAGGGGGAAGGTGTTGGTGAGGAGGAGAGTAAAGCAACACAGACTCAAAGATCTGAGGCTAAGTTCTAATTTTACTGTTTCACACACAATCTATATATATTCATTCACCTTGAGTACATTCTCTTGAGGTTACATAGAGGGGAAGGTGGTACAAGCTCTGAGGGAATCTGATGGGCATAAATATAATCAAAATAACTTAAGTTCTCCTATTCCTCTAAGAAAAACATCACAGAAACCTTTAATTGGTTCTGGTTTTCATCTTACTAGGAACGATAAGAGCAGAAGCCATTCTCATAAATTATATAGGTTTAACACATCATGGTTTAAAGTTGAGTCAAGAATAACAAACAAATACCAATTAACCACACTTTTCGCATTTCTCTCGAAGGCACATATGAAGCATAGCACCTTTTAAGCCATCTATTTTATATAAAGTGGAACTTCTTTTTGTTAATTAGTCAAACAACCTCTGAGAAAAGCACTTCTTATTTTCTTCTATAACATATATATAGGGAGACCTTATAGATATAGGGACTTATAGATATAGGGAGACCTATATCTAAGGGCTTTAAAGATTATTCTCTAGGGGAAAGTTATAGCTTCCCATAAATCTTACATGCAATCCACTGTGGTCCCTAAACTGTGTCAGGCTAACTGAGAGTGGTGGTCATAATTCTAAGGATGAACAACAACTCTTGTTGATCTGTCCCACAACATCTTTTCTGTTGCTTAAGATAATATTACATATGAAATCAATAAAGGCTTGAGTGGTGTTATTTTTATGTTCCAAATCACTTAATGTTTGATTTTCTGCTGAAATCTTTAAGTGCAAACATCCAAATATTACACCATTAACAATAAGAAATAGCACAAAGACAAGAAGGAGCATGCCACGTCCACATATCCCAGAAAATTAGACCATGCAAAAATCTTCCCTAGTGGAACCATGTCAAACACTGAGTGGAATGGTGGTGGGCGTGGCATGTTCCCTTGGGGATAACCGTAGCAGGGTCCTGAAAACTAAAGTTAGATTCGTGGAGAGAAGAGAAGGATGACAAGGGATGTGCCCCAGTCCCAGATAGCCTTCTCACCTTGAGGCTCCCAGAGGTACTGGCCCCAGTCAGGACTCCAGGGGCTGAAGAGAAGAATATAGAAAAAATGCCAAGAAAAACTGCCCTCTGAACCATGCCATTGTAGGACCATATTTGCTAAGAAAATATTTCCTATTTGAAAGAGCAGCAAGGAGAAAGAGCTACTGACCTCCCTTCACTCAGCTCGGGTCCTCATTACCCACTTCCCAGTTTAGAGTCAGTGACTTAGGTTAGACTGGAAAGGAGGGAATTTTGTAAACTAGCCTGTCCAAGGATTTAGATGACTCTGACTGGTCTGCTGATCAACTTGCAAGTGACAAAAGGAAGTCAAAGGTTCTTTTCTGAGACTTTTCTGGGCTCTAAGGAGATCTTTATAACTTGATAATTTGGACCTGACAAAAGAAAGGCAGAAGAAATGTGGATGGGAGGAGAGGGATATCTATTCCCCTTTCTCACTTTACATATCCCAGCTTAATACTCCTCTCAACCCTATAGTTCTCTTTCCCACCAACCACTTCCCAGGAAAGGAGTTCTGGCAAATGTGCATCCATCCATCTCCCTCTTTCTTTCTTTCTTTCTTTCTTTCTTTCTTTCTTTCTTTCTTTCTTTCAACTGCAAACTATCCCTTCCCATGTCAGAGGGTGGACCTTAACATTATACATATCTGGGAACAGTAAATGATATTTCTTATCTACCATTCTCCTCCCACCCCTAGCCTTGTCTGATGCTCACCCTGACAGATCTTCAGAATAAGGCTTCTTTTCTTTCCCCTTGATAAGCTGTGGTATGTAGCCTGTCCCAGCAAAACCATCCAATTTCAGGTCTCTGTCCATGGAAATCTGCCTCACCAGCTCCTTCCCCCATATTTAGCTTGGCCTATTCTGGCTTCAGTTGCTTTTGTCCCCCACATGCAATCCCACATCTTCCCCCATTGCTCCTTAGCCCCTCTTAGCATCTGGTTCTCACCCTCATTTCCTCAGCCTCCTCATCATACCTCAATTCTCTGGCACTGACCTTACATTCCTACTGCACACAGACCAGTGTCACTCAGAATATTCATGGTCACCACATCAACCAACAGTAGCTCATCTTTTGGATCTATGTTCAGCAGCAGCTGCATCCCATGTTTCTGGAAAGGCAGAATACACACATCACAGAGGGTTTATTGACTGAGTTGATGCCGCTCTTGTGATTTGAAAGATTTGCCCAAGCTGGAGTCACAGTACAGGGTAAGACCTTCCAACATCAACAGACTTGAGAAAGATGCATAAAGAGGTCAGGGATCATCAGCATTATCAAAAGCCCACAGTGTGTCTAGCCACAGCTATAGTGTTGGCAGAGGTGAAGATGATTCCCATGGAACTGCCAAGCTCTAGATCCAGGCTATGTGAGATGAGGGAATATGTGCCACCTAGGAGAAGAGAAAAGAAGAGCTGGTCTGTGATCTTAGGGATTCCTGACAGGTCTGGAGGCTCTGAGAGGTAACAGTTGCAACAGACTCACCAGCCTTCACGTTACCATTGGTTGAGATGACTGAGATAGACAGGGTGGTAATTGCAGTGACTGAGGTCAAGAGCAGGATTATGAGCCTTGTGAGCCCTGGGTGGGGATGAGAATTAATTCATTCAGGTGTCATTCTCCAAATCCCTTCCTACTGCCCAGGAGAGCTCTGAGCTCATACCTATGCCTTCCTGAGCAGTCATCCAAGATAGAGGATGACACCACAGATATTGAGCGCATCTATGGAGCAGAGGGGTGAGGGAGGAGGGCATTCCAGTGTGCACTAATGCTCCAGCCCCCTTCTCCCTTCCTCAGCAAAAGTATCCTCCATGCTCTCTGGAACAAAGTCTCTCATCTACGTACATCCCCTACTTTGGAAATCTTGAGCTCCAATCTTAACATGCCCCTCATGACCCAGTCAATGTGCTCTGGAGCCTTGCCTGTTCTGGTGGGGTGATTCTCTGGATCGTCTTCTTGAGAGTGTGGTTTGGTGCAGGGCTCCTCTGCCAAGGTGGCAGTCATGCTATCTCCTGGCTGAGACTGTACAGACAGACCAAAATGACATGACCCTTCTAATACCAGTGTGTCTATAACCAGGAGGATTGTGACAGGACCTGAAGGTTTCTAGGAGGAGGGCAGTCCCAGGCTTTAATGGAAGGTGAGTGGTAGCCCAGAGGGCAGATTGTTTTCCCTATCTTTGAGAGTTCCCTGTGGGGCATGGGTCTTTCTTACTGTGGTGGAGCCACACAGAACCTCCAGGAATTGTTGGTTGTGGCACAGCTGTCCTGGGACTGTGGAGTTGCCATACCACTCATAGCGGGATCCAAAGTTCCTGTCCTAAAAATAAAATAAAATAAAATAAATAAAAATAAAAAAACAAAGTTCCTGTCCTTGGAGGCAGGTGGCAAGCAGAGGTCAACTAGAGGTATGTCTATGAAATGTATTTCCTCCACTTACTAATAATGGCTTAAGATGCTGGCCACATTGTTTTGCTGTGGGAAAACCATGTAAGTAGCCTGAAATGCCTGATTTGGGGAAAAGGGTACAGAAACTTGTCATCATCTTCTCTTTCACTAGCCTAGGTTACCAAGAGCTGCCTCTCAGTCAAACCATTTTGGGGAGTGTGGCCTGAGGACTAGGCTTACCCAGGGAATGCTACCTCTGGTTACCAGGGTACCTGGGCTATAAATGGGGAACAGAGACAACTCCAGAAGTTGGATACAGTGCTGATAAAATCACCTTTCCCCTCCACCCTCATAAGAGCCCACTCACCTGAATCATCTCATTCCCTTGGTAAGTCTGCTTCTCTGATCAGCCTATCCAGACTAGACCAGCATTTTTATAGGCCAGGGCATCTGCCCCTGGCAGCCTTTGGCCCATCCTACTTCCCATGGAAAGGGGAGGGGAAGTATATTGCTACCCTCTTCCTAAAATCTTTCCCCAGGATGATATCCAGAACTGCCTTGCAAAGTGATTATCTCATTTTAGGAGCTTCAACCAGTCTCAGGATGAGAATGAAGGGAGTAGCTGAAGGGAGTCTCAGCTCAAATACTGAGAATACCTGTGTATACCCAGCCCAAGACACTGGTCCCCAACACATTCCCCTTGTCTTGTCCTCATCTCAGTGACCCAGGTTAGAGTCTTCCAAAAGCACAGTGTTAGATTTTGCGATCTCACCTTGGAATACAGAAGAAGCTCTGGCCAGGTGAGTCTCCTAGGTCATGTAACCCTGACCCCTGTCAGTTCACTAACCCTTTCACTAACCCAGTGCAGACAGGGCCAGGCTGTTTGCATTTCACATCAGTATTGTTTGCTCCAGGGTCCCAACTTTATGCACTGAAGAGTCAACAGTCAAAGCCCAGGATTAACTCAAAACACTCTTCTTGTCCAACTCAGTGTAGTCCATACTTTTCAGACTCCCCACTCCACAACCCACTGGGTAGACATAGCCCTTCTGGCCTGGCTCACTCTACCAGATACCCATGTCCTCCTTGACTTCCAAATTTCCCTCACTCAGCACCCCCTAGTGACTTACAGGTGGAAGGGTGGGGGAGTCATCCCAGGACAGAACCCAGGAGATTGGGTGTCAGAGTTTGGCCACTGAGAGCCCAGCCTTTACCCCTCTTGCACCAGCTAAAATTAGCCAGGTGGGGCTACTGACTGGAATAAGGTTGAGTTCCCTCTGCACACAGCAGTCCCAAGCAGAGCGAGTGCTCAGTGAGGGCAAGTAGAAGGCTGGTGTCTCCTAAGAGGGACTAAAAGGATGGGGGCAAGATGGGAGGGGTTGGGTCCCTGGACTGGACCTTTACATTTCTTGCATGCTTCTTACACTGGGTGAACCCATATTTGGCAGTGGTTAGCCCACTACTCTAGACTTGGGATGTCACCTTAGGGTGGGGAGTGGGAGGTTAGAACAAAGGAAGGGACTGACAGTTCCATGAGCTGGAGACTTGTTCCTCTGGCCTCTCTGGATACAGCTAAGATGACCTTCTCTTTTGCCTGCTCACCTGCAGCAATCCAGCAAACCTAGACCATGAGCCTCTTGGACACAGCACCTCATCCCTCTGAACTGCGGCGCGTCTCCCTTCCCCTCCAGAAGGACGGTCTTGGACTTCCTTTGCCCACTGAAAGAACTTCCTGGCCTTCTTCCCCAGACGAGGATCCCAATTTACTTTGCTTTCCTCTGCAAGAGCCTGGCCCCAGGTCCTTAGTCACAGGGAACCTTCCTTATCCGACTTTTTCCCTAGAGGAGGAGGAACAGGATGAGGACGATGGAGACACAGCCCAGCCCGAGGGACTGCGTAGTGAGGAGCATCCGAGCCAGTTCTTCGCAGAAGCACAGAGGCTGCGGGAACAGAGGCTCTTATTAGATGAAGAGGTGACAGTCGCGGGGCGGGTGTATGGGCTGCATCGGGTGATCTTGGCCGCAATCAGCAGCCTCTTCCGAGACAGGCTGCTAAGCGGCGGAGGGTCGCGGTCAGGCTTCAGCCTCGATGTGGCCCCGGGAGGCTGGGAGGCCGTGCTAACCTTTGCCTATGAGGGGGTGCTGGGTCCCGCCTCACTGGAGGACGTGTTGGCTGCGGCCGAGGCCTTGCGGGCGCCCCGAGTGAAGGCCGCGGCGCAGCGGAAATGCGGGGTGCCAGGAAACGCCGGGGAAGAAGAAAAGCGGCTCAGCCAGGCCGAGGAGCTGAGGGAGAATCTGCGCAGCATAGAGCTTCTGTACCGAGAGGGCGTCGGATGTGACCTGGAGCTGGAGGCAGACGGCTGCCGGCTGCGGGGTGAGGGCCTGTGGGGCGTTACATGACTGCAGGTGCATATGCCACAGGAGTGCTGTGCAAGCAGCAGGTGGTTTGAACTCCACCGTAGCGGTTTTGGTACTCCTGTCAGAATTTCTCTAGGGTGACTTTTGGTGCTCAGCCAGTGTCACGAGAACCGCGCATGCGCAGTACAGTTGTTTTCCTAGGCGCTCGGATGGATTCGAAATGACCCTTCAGGCTCTGGGTTTTTTCTTGCTCAGTAACAAGGAATTTTCAGCCAGCTGGCTAGATCTAAAGGTACAATGCGTGGCAGTAGAACTAGCAGAAAGTGGTTGACTCAAACAGACTAACTAGAGGTCCTCCTTGGTATTTTCTGTTCAGTACACAGGAAAAGGCAGAGGAAGGGAGTAGAAAACAGTATGTTCAAAGTGGGGTTGACAACGTGGCAGACTTAAAGGTTTTTCAGTTAATGAACAAGGTCTGCTACTGTGTTTTTCCAGAATCTTAAGGACAGACCGTGTACTTGGAATTTAATCACCAGGAAAGCTAAGTAGGTTTGAATAAATTGAGTACTATTCAGATTCTACTAATACTTAGGAACAAGGTACCAGAAATTTTTACACTTGACATCTCTTTTAATCTCACTGAAAGCTAATGAGATAGATGCCATTGTCCATAGGTTCAGATTAGGAACATTAAATTCAGAGTTCTTAACTGATGAGAACAGGAATACAAGCCCACATTTACTAGTTCAGTTGGCTTCCACTAGGCCTTACATTACTTCCTCTGCAAATATACCAAAATGCATACGACTTGGAAAATTTTCAAAGTAACAAGGAATTAGTTTAGAAATTATTTAGTTTAGCTCTTATACTTTACTGGCAAAGAAATCAGACCCCAAGATATATCCAAAGTCACATGGTTACTGCTTTGTAGAGTAACGATGGGAACCAAAGTGTTTCTGGAACTCCCAGAAGGAAAACTGTCCCAAAAGCCTTTATTATCATTTCTGATAATACTTGATGGAAAGGGGCTTTAAAATTTCATGATTATAAAAATTTCACTAGGGTCTGAAATTTAAATATATTCATATCACTGTCTAGGAAAACCTCACTTAAAATGTTAGGGGGCAGTGATGAATACAAGTGGTTGTAAGCCATTCCATAGTTGGCTCTGAGCTACAGGTTGATTGATGAGATGGAAGCTGAGATGGCTTAGAATGTAGATTTTCTCTGACAATATATAATGGAAAGCTATCACTGATGTTCTTGGGAAGTGCTTGGACCCTACCTACCACTTAAAAAGACAATGGAAAGCTATATCAACATCAGTTGCCCTTTGAGACAGGCACATATGCCACATTGGGCCAAAACAGCATGGAGTTCATAAACATCACTAAGAGTTTGGCCCCTCTGTGACTTGCCAGAGAGGACTTCTAGCAGTGTTTCCTCTTTTTTATTATAAAGCATCTCAAGCATATAGAAAAGTGAAGAGAATATTAAGATGAAAACTCAAATACTCTTCACCCAGACATAGCAAACAACATCTTACTATACTCATTTCATCTCTTTATTTTTTTCTAAAGTTTAAAGGAAGTTTGTGACATATCCCTCATATGTGGTTGGGTGTGTGTCTTTAAAAAAGAAAAAAAAAGGACATTTGGGCTGGGATATGGTTCATCAGTAGAGTATGTGCCTAGCACGTACTACACCCTGGGTTCAATCCCCCAGCACCACATAAAACAAGACTGTTGGGCTGGGGATATAGCTCAGTTGGTAGAGTGCTTGCCTAGTAAGGACAAGGCACTGGGTTCAGTTCCCAGCACCACGCAAAAAAACCAAAAAATTAAAATTAAAAAAAGGACATTTTTCATATATCCAAAATATCTTTATCATGCCCAACAAAATTAACAATTATTCTTTAATATCACCTAAAAATGTGTCTTAGACCTAGTTTATTCAATCCAGGATTATGCTGTAATTAGTTTTACCTTTCTTAAATTTCTTTTAATCTAGCTGAATGTTCTCTCTACATTTTTATGACAGTGTATTGAAGAAACAAGATTAGTTTTCCTATAAGATGTTCTATTTTCTGGAATGTTATTGTTTTCCCCTTATGGTTTTATTTTGTTAATTAGTTTCTCAATTTCTTACAAACTTGACTTTAGATCTAAAGGCTTAATGAGATTCAGGTTAAATATTTTGCCCAGAATATGCAATAGGTGATGCTGAGAACCTCAGACTGAGTTACTTTAGGAAGCCTGTGAGGTCTAGTTTGACAATGTTTGTTAATAGGACAGTTTCATAGTCATGAAGGCCATACAGGTAACCAAAGGACTGGTGTACTAGTTTGTTTGTTGCAGGTTAACATCAGTGACAGTGAATAATCTGCCCAGCCAGTCACTGCATGGAAATAGAAAATAAATCACATCCTTTCTCTAGGACTCAGTTTCCTTTTTAAAAATATTTTTGTTGGTTTTTAGTTGTAGATGGACACAATACCTTTATTTTATTCATTTATGTGGTGCTGAGGATTGAACCCAGTGCCTCACCTGTGTGAGGCAAGTGCTCTACCACTGAGCTATAACCCTAGCTTCTCGGTTTCCTTTTATTAAAAAGAATAAATGAATTAGATGATTTTGAAGATTGATATTCCAAATCTTGTGATTTCATGGCCTATAACAAGGTGAGAAGAGGGCAATACAGAGAAAAGTTGGTACCCCTGGAAAATTGTAAGCATTAAATCTTAGGCAAGAAAAGATGGCAATCAGATGGGGTTGGGTTATAGCCATTCTTGAGTTGGTACCACTTTTCCAGCAAAATCTAATAGAATGGATGATGGCAGTGGCTCTTGCAGTTGAAAAGAAAAGAACTTTATTCTGTGACTATAGAGAGATTTATTTAAGTTGCATTTTGGTCTATTCAGTTTATTTTGTGCCCCCTTATAGCAAATACTGTCTATAACATTTTCATAACTTGATCCATTAAAACTTGTTTTCTAACTCACCAGAACCAAAAAAATATCTGGAGGCCACTCTAAACATGAGAATCATGCAGGGTGCTCAAAAACCTTTTTTGTGTGGGTTTGTTTTGTTTTGTTTCTATTTATTTATTTATTTATTTATTTTGTACTGGGATGCTCTATCACTGAGTTATATCACTAGACCTTTTTAATTTTTTATTTTAAGACAGTCTTGCTAAGTTGCTGAGGCTGTCTATGGACTTAGGATTTTCCTGTCCCAGCTTCCTGAGTAGCTGGGATTATTGATATGCTCCACTGTATCAGGCTTGAAAATGTTAA
This sequence comes from Glaucomys volans, assembly GCA_020662805.1. NCBI lineage: Eukaryota > Metazoa > Chordata > Mammalia > Rodentia > Sciuridae > Glaucomys > Glaucomys volans. Next base: position 280,082 of record JAJEJO010003559.1, read on the forward strand.
AATACAAATTCTTATCTGTTTCTCCCTCTGGAGATGGCCTGCATCTTCCCTTGAATGTGTATTTCTTATGTTACTCCAAAAGATGTGTCTCCCTGAAATATCCTGCATTCTCCCTTGAAAATATATTTGCTTTCCTAAATAAATCTGACCAGATATACTAAATCAGAATCTCTGGAGGCCCTGAAAGCTGCATTTTAACAGGCATTCGGTGGTATTCCACGATTTGGCCTGTGACCTTGGGTGATTGGCCCAGTGTTGGGGTTGCCAACTCAGGATTATGCCTTGCAACACTCTGGGTCTTCCTGTACTTCTTTCCTGCAGTGCACCGAGCAGCCTTGGCCTGTGGCAGTGAGTTCTTTGGGGCTATGCTCCTGAGTGGGATGAGGGAATCCCAGGGCACACAGGTGTCTCTGCGTACCATCTCTAGCCAAGACCTGCGACTTCTCGTCTCTTTTGCCTACTCTGGAATTGTGCGGGCAAGATGGCTAGGACTGCTGAGAGCTGCCCAGGCTGCTCTGCAGTACCAAAGCTCTTCCTGCCTGGCTTTGTGTCAGAGAGCCTTGGCCCGAGACCTCAGCCCTGCCCGATGCCTGGCCCTGTTCCCCATGGCTGAAGCCCCTGGGTTGGAGAAGCTCTGGAGCAAAGCCCGGCACTACCTTCTCACCCACCTGCCTGCTGTGGCTTTGTGCCCTGCTTTCCCTTCTTTACCTGCTGCCTTCCTGGCTGAGCTCCTAGATAGTGATGAGCTCCATGTGCAAGAAGAGTTCGAGGCCTTTGTGGCTGCACGGTGTTGGCTAGCTGCCAATCCTGAGACCCAGGAATCAGAGGCCAAGGCCCTGCTGCAATGTGTCCGCTTTGGCCGCATGTCTACCAGAGAGCTGAGGAAGGTACGGGCAGCTGGGCTACCCCCACCCCTGCCTCCAGACCTGCTGTATCAGCTAATGGTGGAGGCTGAGGTTCCAGGTCAAGAGAGGTGGAGGGAGCCTGACCGGGCACTGGTGGTGATTGGTGGGGACGAACTCAGACCTGATATGGCCCGAAGACAGCCATCTCGAAAAGTGTGGTGGGCCCGGGCCTTCCGCTGTGGCATGGGACTGGTACGAACTGTGGAGTGGCGGCAGCTGCCTGCCCTGCCTGCCCCGGCGCGCTTCCGGCATGGGGCTGCAAGCTTGGCAGGAAGTGAACTCTATGTGTGTGGAGGACAGGATTTCTACAGCCACTCCAACACTCTGGCTTCAACTCTCAGGTATGGTCCTTTAAGAGTGGGCAGGGTGTGGTAGGCCTCAGGTGGGCAGGTGAGAGAAATTGCTGACCCAACTAACTACAGGCTCCCAGAGGCATTCTATCTCTTGTCCCACTGTGCCCAGGTGGGACCCCAGTCAAGAAGACTGGGAGGAGGTGTCACCTTTGTGCCAGGCTCGGAGTTTTTTCCCGCTGGTGGCATTGGATGGACAACTTTATGCCCTGGGTGGACGACATAATGGTGTTGCTCTTGACTCTGTGGAAACCTATAACCCTGAACTCAATATTTGGAGGTAAGCAGGCAGGGAACCATCAAGGAGCAATTAGACTTGGAGTGTAGCAGAGTTGAAGATGCTGGTTGCCTGATCTTGTGTCTTGTTCTCCCTTAGGCCAGCACCTGCACTTCCAGCACCCTGCTTTGCCCATGCAGCTGCCATCTTGGAGGGTCGACTGTATGTGAGCGGTGGCTATAATGGGACTGGTCAATACCTGGCCTCTTTGCTGCACTATGACCCCAAACTTGAGAAACCAGGGACATTTTTGAGCCCAATGGGAGTACCACGAGCTGGCCATGTCATGGCTGCTCTGGGTGGGCGACTGTATGTGGCAGGGGGACTGGGTGAGACTGGGGACTTGCTGAGCTTTGAGGTCTATGAGCCAAGGACTAATAGCTGGACTCACCTGGCACCGCTACCCTCCCCCCATGTGGGTGCTGCAGGTGCTGTGCTGCAGGGGGAGCTACTGGTGTTAGGAGGCTACAGCCACCGTACTTATGCCCTTTCCCACCTTATCCATGCCTACTGTCCTGGCCTGGGCCGATGGCTCTGCCTGGGAACTCTGCCAAGGCCTCGGGCTGAGATGCCTGCCTGCATCCTGACACTCCCCACTGTACAGCACATGGCTTTGGTTCCTACTCAGCACCAAACCAAACCTGCAGGGTGAAGGGGGAACAGCAGTGTATGGGAGGAGGAAGGGAAAATAAATATCTTAAGGAAAGGACAGAGATTACGAGGAGAGACAGAGAAGGCTTCTTGATAGTATGTTATTCTCTCAGTGTTTTACAGCTCATAAACTGCTTTGTATATATGATCTCCACTGAGGAAAGGGTGTTGGGGAAGACCAGGAAGCTGAATACTTTAATAAGATAGGCAACCCAGGAGCAATGCCACAAGGCTTAGGGATTCTTAGTGGGGGAAGTACATCTGGTTGGGAAGAGTTAAGAAGCTCCCATAGGGACTGGGGTGTAGCTCAGTGATATATCACCTGCTTAGCATGCATGAGATCTTGGGTTCCATCTCTCACACTAAAGGAAAAAAAAAAAAAAAAGATTCAGGTCCAGGGTAGTGGCACACACCTGTAATCCCAGCTACTTGGGAGGCTGAGGCAGGAGAATCCTAAATTCGAGGCCAGTCTGTGCAACTTAACAAGACCCTGTCTCAAAAGCAAAGCAAAAACAAATCAAAACAAAAACTTCAGTAGCAAAGCATTAGGATGCATACATGGAGGATAGTTAGAAAAGTGATTCTAATCCATGGATCAAGGAAAGAAATGTGGAAAGGCCATCGATGAACTTGAGGAGTGTAGGAAGATCTGTTTGGCTCTTGTCTTTTCTAGCACTTGCTCCTTTCTGCTGTCCCATTCCTGGGATGCCTACCCTCTGTTCACAATATTCTTTCTTAGGTAATTTTTGTAAGTCAAGTTTAGTGTTTCCCAGCCCAGAGACTATAGGCTTTCCATGAGAGCCTTTGGTTTCCATGAGAAGCAGAAGCTCCATTCAGGACCTGGACAGCACAGGTGACCCGAGGTGGGAGTATTGTGTGTGGTGGGGGAGATGAAGGAGGCAAAGGCCCAGGAGGAGGTGCCTACAGTGGAAAAGAGATGAGGTCTAAAGGGATGGGATGAAAGAAGTTAGAAGTCTGTCTGCCTTCTTTCCTTCCCTTGGGATAAACCAAGGGACCAGAAGTACAAACAGGACAATTGTGGTGTGAAAGGAAATGGTGGAAAGAAGAGTGAAAGGCAGAAAAGATGGAAAAACCCTTTCTCCTTGTCAGTTCCTGTCCCTAGAATTGTTTAAGTTTATTTCAGGGAAGTTTGAGTCAGATGTTTCCTCTCTCCTTTTCTCCATCCTGCTCCTCCTTGTGGACTTTTTTGGGGTTTTTTTGGCCCCTTTTTTCCTTTCTCCCTCACACAGTTATTAATTGCCTGTTATATGCCAGGCATTGTGTGAGACAGCAAGGATACATAATTCAGAGAGCTCCTGATCAGAGGACAGACTTGTAAACCAATATGAGTGTCATAGTGGACGTGGAAGTCTGAGCAAAGTCCTGTGAGAGTCCAGAGGGTGAGGTGTGAGCTCTGTTCAGGGAACCTTTCATTAAGGAAGGCATCACCAAATAGGTGTAGTTTGAAATAGAATTTTTCTTTTTTTGTACTAGGAATTTAACCTAAGGGTGCTTTACTTTTAGGCTCCACCCCAGCCCTTTTTATTATATTTTATTTTTATTTTATTATGTATTTTGAGACAAAGTCTTGCTAAGTTGCTTAGGGACTTGTTAAGTTGCTGAGGTTGGCCTTGAATTTACAATCTTCCTGCCTCAGCCTCCCAAGTCACTGGAGTGGCTTGGATTACAGGTGTGCACCACTGTGCCCGCCCAAACTGAATCTTAAAGGCTGCCTAGAAACTTACCATTTGAGGATGGGGATGTATCTCAGGTGTAGAGTGCTTGCCTAGCATGCACAGTGTCCTGGAGTTGATCCCCAGCACTGTGAAGAAATAAAGCAAAGTAATAAAAAATATAGAGAGAAGGTGGAATGCAACTTATACAGAAAAATGAAGAAAGGAGGATCTTCTGTGCCCTGTTTCTCCACAGCAAAGGGCAAATGGGTATTCCAAAGATTCTTCAGAGAACTCTTCTATTTCTAGCTTACCCTCTTCTCTGGAGCCTTTTTGAAGACAGTTCCTTTCACTTAATAGTATATTCCCTCCCTCCACAGACCCCCTAAATCTTTCTTCTCTGGTGTTTTCATTTCTGCCTTCTGGACAGCTCAGGGCAAAGAAAAATCAGTTATTGTGTATGTCCATTTTCTATTATCATTGTGTAAGATTTTCATGCTCCTGAGGGTGATAATAGAGTCTCCTGTGCACCTTTCTTCATTCTATCCCTAGAAGTTCTTAACATGTGTTTATTCAATCATTTATTTGTTTATTTTTGTGATTTCATTATTTTGCTAAGTTTTTTTTTTCTATATGTCTGTTTAAGATAGTCAAGCCAGGTGTGGTTGCATACACCTGTAATCCCAGCAACTCAGGAAGCTGAGGCATGAGGATTTTAAGTTCCAGACCAACCTCAGCAACTTAGTGAGACCCTAAGCAACTTAGTGAAACCCTGTCTCAAAATAAAAAATAAAAAGGGCTGGGAATGTGACTTAGTGATTAAGCGTGGGTACCAAAATAATAATAATAATAACCGTAGATTAATATTTAAAAAGAATTAGGGATATAACTCAGTGGTAAAGCACCCCTCAATTCAATCCCCAGTACTACAGAAAAAGATAGACAAGGAATATAGTTGAAAATGAGGAAGGTTAAGTAGGCTATATAAAATAAAAGAAAAAAAAATGAAGAAGAAAAGGAAGCAGGAAACTGGAGGGCATGAGAAACTGTAAGAGTTGGGTGAACTTCTGTAAACATTTTATTTGTGATTTGTACCTAAACACAGGCTTAAATAAAGATTTTACAATGATTAAATCATTCTTGTCTGAGTTTTTTCTTTTTCTTGTTGTGGGGATCAAACTCAGGACCTTAGGCATGTAGGGCAAGTGTTCTGCCACTGTGCTACGTCCCCAGTGTTTATAACCAATGCTGACATAACCCATAAAGGGGTGTTATTATTATCTCCATTTTACAGTTGAGAAGACTGAGGCTCAGAAGACTTAAGTAGCTCACATGAAGCCTCAGAGTCTGTAAATGTTGAGTAGGTATTTAAACTCTGGTAAAAGGACTTGAGAGCCTGCTTTCTCTGTTCTGTCATTTTTGTAATGCAGATACATCTCCACTGATCAGCAGTCTTTATTCATGAAATTCATACTTGGACTCTACAAGTAGGAGCAAGTAGCCATTATAAGTGGCACTGGAGGCTTAGATTTATGGTCTTGAGGAATCTAACATCCAATTTCTATAATACGTAGTAGCTGTAAATTTCAAGGAAGCTCAAGCAGACCAAGAGGTTAATGGGCTTCCTTCCAACAGTTTGTTTCATTTATTAGGATAAGTTTGGGCAAGTATTGTTATAAGAATTATATACCAGGTGAGATTTTAAAAGAAGGACCTAGTGATAATAGAGCCTCCCTTACATCTTCACCACATTAGCATGCTCTGTATACTGCGAACTCAAAGACAAGCCTCCAGGGAGTGTAGTGGGCCACACTTGTAATCCCAGTGACTCAGGAGGCTAAGGCAGAAGGATCACAAGTTTGAGGCCCGCACTCAGAAACTTGGTGAGACCCTGCCAAAAAAAAAAAAAAAAAATCAGCCTCTAATCCCACCGAGGGTTTATAAGATTATAGACCTTTTTTCTTTTCCATATTCAGTGCTGGGGATCAAACTCAGGACCATGCACATGCTAAGCATGCACTCTATCACTGAGTTATACACCAGCCCCTAACCGTATTTTCTTTTATAGCCTTAGTCACAATGTTAATCAGTAACAGAGGAGGATTTAAACACAGATCTGTTGAACTCCATAGTGCATGTTAATATAACCATGTATATATACTATATTGTCTCCACCCATATCTTGAATTTTTGCAACATGATAACAAGTATTTCAGACCTCTCCTGATAGAACTGATAAAAGAAAAAGTCTAACATGTCATAAATGTAATTAAATGTAATTGAGGAGATAGCTTAGTGGTGGAGAGCTTGCCTGGCATGCATGAAGCCATGGCTTCCATCCCCAGCACTGAAAAACAACACCAGAGCCAGAGGATGAAAGGATTAAGAGAGGAAGAGCTTAGGAAGTTGTTAAGAGCTAAGTTAGTTGGTCGGTTAACAGTTGCAGATTAAACCAATAAAAAGGCTGCTTTGGATTTAAATGCCTTCATGGCAGACCACCAGGGACCCCTTACCCTATTTGCATATAAACTTTCTGGACTGTTAACCCCAACCAATCCAGAAGCAGTAAGTACTTCTCCATCAAGTACCTCTCCTTGTGGACTGCTCTCTCCTAACCCCAAAATTCCCCTGCTTTGTGTTATTTCACTCCCCCTATATTGGCTATCTATGGCCAAAGTACATGCAATATAAGCAGTGCTTTCCTTCCCAAAGTTTATTAAACAACTCTTAACTTGAGGTCCAGGAACATTTTCCAACTAGTACCTAGTCCTGGTGCTGGTAGTTATGGAAACTTGTCCCAGGATCTGGTCCTTTTGTGGCTAGCATCTGTGATGCCTCAATAAACCCTTTTATTGAGAGTTTATGTACCTTTATTCCTCAGTCTCAAGAATTTTGGCTTAACAATCCAAATTTTATATTTTGTTTCATTCTTCCTATAAGGCATTAAAGTATTTGCCCAAGTCCATTATTTTGATTTCCAGATTATATGATTTCCAAATGCCCTCCCAACTCAAAAGCAGCACTCAAGTCCTATTAAAATCAGGTGTCTTGATTTTAATGTGATTATTATTTTGACGTGAGTCTGTATTCCTCTGGAAGGCCCCGTCTTCCAAGAACTGTGGACAGCTGTGTTCATGAAAAAGGCCTTCCAGGCAATAGTTCATTTTTATATGGCCTTCTATAGACAATAATTCTGAAGAAGCTGGGCATGGTGGCAAACACCAGTAATTCTAGCTGAGGCAAGAGGATCCCAAGTCTAAGACCATCCTGAGAAACTTACTGAGTTTGTCTCAAAATAAGATAAAAATTGCTGGGGATATAGTTCAGTGGTACAGCATTTGCCTGGCATGTACAAGGTCCTGAGTTCAATCACCAGCACCATGAAAAAAAAAAAAAAGCTGAAAACATGCCAAAGGGAGCAGGTGCTACTCTGGCCACACACCAGATTGAAAATCAGAGGACTTGCATTCTAATGTCAGCTCTGTTTCAACCAACTATTTAAACTTGGGCAAGCCTTGCTGCACCATTTGAACCAACTATGGAGTGAGAAATAGGTAAGTAGTAAAGAAAGTGAGAATAGCTGTTTCTCTCCAACTGCTAAAATGTGGCCAGCAAGCTGTAAGTAGGATTGTTTGGGTTCTGATCAGTCTCTAGGATTGTCAGTGAATGGTATGGAACTCCTTTTCCCAGGCTCTCCCAAGAGGCAGTGCTCAAGAATCATCAGATTGTAATATGTGTTTAGTCTCTCCTAAAAAAGTTTCACTTTTTCTTTTTATGGATTTGTCAAGAGCTACAGGAGCAATGTCAATTCCTTGTTGTGTAGCTGGCTGCACATTTCCAGCAGGTATCACCAGCTTCGAGTGTGCCTAAGAAAGAAAAGTTAGGGGCTGAAGTTCTGGTAATGAGGCTGACTAGAGTGCCTGGTCATAGCAAATTTTATGGTTACGTTGGGAAAGTTTTTATTGTGGCTACAAATCTAGAATATTGGCACTCAGGGTAGGGATGTAGCTCAGTGGTACAGTGTATGTAGCATATATGTGGTTCTGGGTTCAATCCCCAGCACTAAATAAATAAAAAGAATACTGCTACTCAAAATAGCCATTGACCTTTTATCTAGCCTGTTCAAGTACGTGTTTGCTAATATACAAGGAGCAAGTTCTAAAGTTACTTCCTGGCTGGGGTTTAGACAGCAAGGGTTTAGTGTTCATATCTTCTAAACAAGTGTCCCAAGATGGTATGGGAAATTGATTATTAAACTTTTATGCAAAAGACAGAAGTATATATGAGAATAATGTGCTAAAATTTGTTCTTTACCTTATAACAAGACCTCTTCTAGTACTTCTGTAGGTCAAGAAACATAAACATTTCCCTGATTACATGAGGAGGGGAAGAAGCGCTGAGCTTTATGGATCACCACAATGTTTCCCTGGATTTGCTGACCCCAATTCGAAGTCTGCACAGCTACTAGGAAAACGTGACGTTACTGCATATATGTCAGGACATGATTTGGATGTTGCGTAATTTGAAAATACCAATTAGTACATATTTGTTGGATGAATGATGAGGGAACATAACAAACTCCATGTACATAAGTTTCCTTGTCCAGGTAGATTATTTTACCACATGGATTAGCAACTACCACAGCTAATCTGTCAACCAAGATGAGCAATTCCTCTAAATGGAATTCCTGCACAGTTCCAACGTGTCAGGCATTAGATATGTTAAAAAGTTACAGAAGGCCATTGTTTTGGACTGAGTTCCTGCACTAGGCTCCAACAGACCAGACTAAAAATTAAAATGAAGCCACTTATACTAAAGTTTCATGTTACCAGACAAAAACTAAGTTATCATCTGGCTTTCAAGAAATCAGGAGAGCAAAATACCAACCAGATTTCCCAAACTGGCCAATTTCAACTGGCATGATAATGAATGATCTCTGCTTTCATTCTTACACCAAAAAAAGGTAGCCTGAAGTAAGCTGGTGTTAATCAATCAGTTTTTTTTTCTATTGTTCTGTCTTCCAGCCCCTGCCTTGCAAGAAAAGTAATTTCAAAATGACCAATCTGCATTTTGTTCTTTGTTTCTGCCTTCATTAGCCTTTTTCTATATATATGACCAACCTCCTGGTGGGGCATGGTGGTACAAACAAAAGGTTTATTTTGGATTATGTTTGCAGAGGTTTCAGTCCTTGGTCACTCAGCCCCATTGCTTTAGGGCCTGTGTGAGGCAGTATATCATGTGGGAGCATGTGACAATGTGGAATAGGAAACCACTTGATAATGGAGATAGGAGGTTACCTGAGGTGAGATCTTACCAGAGACTACACTGTATTCTCAGCTTTTACATTCCTGCAAGAGGGATGTTCATGCAAGACATAAGACTTACTATAAGTACAGCAAAGTTTATTAGAAGAGAAAAAAGCAGGAAGACACTCTCAAGGGAGAGTGGGTCCTCTCAGAGAGGAGAGTGACAACTCACTCCTTTGTGAGCTCAGTTTTACTGGGGTAGGAGGGGAGGTTTCTGGAGAATTCTGACCAAGCACTACCTCGTAACTTTTCACTGATAGTAGGACTTTTTAAAAATCAGATTTTGAAGTCCCTACTGTGCATGTTTCTACCTAAAGGAAACTCTTGGTCATTTTGGTTTGTCACAAAGGCCCTCTTTCATTTTGGTCTAGCTGGATCAGAGTAACTTGGGTTTTGGGTTTTTTGTTTGTCTGTTATCAGTGGAGGAATTTTTGGATCTGCACTCCTCATCCCTAAGAATGAAGTACAGTCCTGAAGGTAACAAGCTTGTTAATCAAGGGTTGCAACACACTGCTATCTTCTAAAATCACAGCTGGGTCAGAATGGCCTTGTATGAACTGCTGCAAAGAAAGACAGGGTGAGAGTTAGCACGTAGGTCAGTCTATAAAATTAACCCATTAAATTCCATGTTCCCACTGCTCAGGTCTATCTGCTACTTAACATGCTCCTCTCATGGCAGCAGGGAAGCAAAAGAGAGAGGGAGGAAGCGGAGGGACCCAACATCTCCTTCAAGGGCACACCTCCAGTGACCCAACTTCCTCTCACTAAGCCCCACCTCTTAAAAGTTCTACTGTTATCTGCTCCAACCTTGTACTGCCTAGGTAACTAGTTGAATTTCTACCCGTCCCTAATCTTGCTAATATTTGAGGACAGCGTTCCTGAAGGCCAGTTCCTGAAGTCCATCTTCAGATGGACTACCTTAAACCAGTTGGATTTATGCAGCTGCCAGCATGACTGCCATACAACCTCCAATTCTATTATAATCCATCTACATACTAAATGAGACTCCTCTCACCGCCCCTCTCCCTGTGCCACAACAGTTGATAATTGCCATATGATGCCTGAGTTCTCAAAAAATCTCTGCCTGTTTTCAGAAAAGACATGAAAATTCCTCTCCTTTATTAGCCTATCCACTCAACCAAGGTTTTTTGGGGGGAGCGGGGGAGGGGCATGTTATTTTTGGTGTTGTACTGGGGGTAAACCCAGGCAAGTGCTCCACCACTGAACTACATCCCCAGCCCTTCCCTTCATTTATTTTCCCCTGTATTTAGAATGTCATAACCCCTAATGGGTTGAGAAGGTGATCTGTGTCTCTTTCTCCCTGTTTCTTTTATTCTTGGTCAAAAATAAACCTTCCTTAGCAGGGCGTGGTGGTGCACTGTAATCCCAGTGACTCTGGAGGTTGAAGAAGGAGGATTGCAGGTTCAAAGCCAGCCTCAACAATTTAGTGAGACCTTAAGCAACTTAATGAGACCATGTCTCAAAATAGAAAATAAAAAAGAGCTGGGGATGTGACTTAGTGGTAAATCACCCCTGAGTTCAATCTTCAGTACCAAAAAAATTTTTAAAAAATAAATAAATAAATAAAACTTCCTTTACTGCTCAATGGATACTTGGTCTGATTATTGGTTTCACAATTCTGAGAAGGAAAAAGGTCCTAGTTGGGGGTCAAAATCAGTTACACTACCATATCCCAGTAGTGTCACAGGCTGGTGACCATGTCTTTAATACATAAGCCTTTGGGGGATACTTACCTGAACTGTACCAATGCTCAAACTTTAATGACTTAAGCTGTGTATGGAGGCACATGCCTGTAATCACAGTGACTCGGAGCTGAGACAGGAGTATCACAGGTTCAAGGTCAGCCTAAGCAACTTCACAAGACCCTGTCTCAAAATAAAACACAAAAAGGACTGAGGATGAAGCTCAGTGGTAAAGTATGCCTGCGTTCAACCCCCAGTAACTCAATATTAAATTTAATGACTTGAAACAATCACTTTATTTCAATAGTCCTCTCTAATCTTTGTGTTGTACATTCCAGGACTTCCAGTGGATGTGTGAAACCTCGGACAGACCTAATTCTATGTATACCATGGTTTTTCTTATATACACATACCTACAATAAAATTTAATTTATAGCCAGGCATGGTGGTGCATGCCTGTAATTCCAGCAACTAAGGAGGCTGAGGCAGGAAAATCACAGGTTCAAGGCCAGCTTTGGCAACTAGCAAAAACTAATAAGTAAAAACAATGGGGATGTATCTCAGTGGTAGAGCACTCCTGGGTTCAATCCCCAGTGCCAAATATATAAGGAAATAAGTACATTTTAACTTATAAATTCAGCACAGTAAGAGATTAATAACTAATAATAAAACAGAACAATTGTAACAATAAACTGTAACAAAAGTTATGAATTGTTTATTTCTAAAATTTTCCATCTGATATTTTCTAATCACTCTTGAGCATGGGTTACTGAAACCTAGGAAAGTGAAACCATGGATAAAGGGAGTCTTCTGTGTATCTCACAGTTTTGTGTCATTTGTTTCACTAAATTTAGGCAGTGTTCCACTAGATAATTTTTCTATTTTATGTGTCACTGACAAAAAAATTATATGATGACATTCATTTGGTGGTAATTGAATGGTGGGCTGATCTGGAGGGCTCAAGACAGCTTTGTTCCCATGTCTGGAGCCTTGGTGTGGGTGACTGGAAGACTGAGCCCAGTTGAGACTGTTAACAGAAGCACCTACATGTGGCATCTTTAACACCACAGTCCCAAGGTGGTTGGGTTTCTTGGCAATTCAGGGCTTCCCAAGGAAATATTTCAGAGTCGTGGGTAGAAGGTGGAAATTTCCTCCAACATAACCTGAAGTCTTGGAATGTCTCTTCTGCCATGTTATATTGGTCAAGCAAGTCACTAGATCACCCCAGATTGAAAAAGTAAGGAATCTGACTTCACTTTTCAGTGAAAGGAGAGCAAAGAGTATGTGGTTCTCTTTCATTTGTCATACCTGATAAAGGAATCTAGTCAATGGAGAATGTTCCTTAAAAGGAAATGAAGAAAGATTATGTTAGAAGTTAACAGACCAGGGACCAAACGCAGGCTTGTTCTCATCAGAGGAATCAGAAGGGAGATGACCCTGAGCTGCTGATCGGTGTCTGCTGCTTTCAGGTGGCCCAGGAGGGTTTATCTGGGGTGCCAGGGGCTATCAAGTAAGTGCTTGTCTGTATATCACAGATTCTATGATGCTTTAAAGTTGGTGGTGGTGATGTCACAGGAGAAAAGATGTCTCTGGAGAAAGGATGTCTCTCAAGGAGTTCCCAACTCAGGACAATGGGGTTCTTGGCATACTTGATGGAAAAGAATTTCAGCATACCCAGTGAGAGACACAGACAAAGGGTTATTTAGAGAAGCAGAGGCACATTCAAGGGAGAATGTAGGCCATCTCCAGAGGGAAAGACAGCAACCCCTTGGTGTGGGGTGTTAATATTTGTGCTAGGGACTGGACTAGAGGTGGAATCAATGCAGAGTTATATGATTTTTGTGTAAGTTCTTCTTGTGCTTCTGCCCTGATGTTAAAGTTTTGCAGGCAAAGTCACGGGTCATGAGCACTTCTCTTGAGACTCAGTCTATCTTTCCTTTTCTGTATCCCCAAATTTGATTAGATAGAAATATACTGTGAATCCAATGGTAGTTATTCAAGAGTGGGAGGCGGGCGGGGGGTGGGGGGGAAGTCAGGTGAAATCAGTGATATTTCCACTCCCACTGACTCACCCGCCTCTCAGCTTCTTAGCAGAAGCCTGCTCTTACCATTTACAAATCTGTCTCTTCCAGGAAGTGCCTTGAGATCCTTCCTTGCAACCATAAACCCCTATGGTCTGTTCTTTAGTCTAATAAAGCACTTCTCATTATCTGCCATGTGTTTCTGTGACTTTTGCATGTGTCTGTCTTGGAGACCATGAGCCCTTGAAAAGAAGGCATAATTTACACATTTTACAAAGATATTAGTACTATCCTCTGCACTTGATAGGCATTTAGCAGATGTTTGACAATGAATGTGCATAAAATTGACCAGAAGTGAGTGATTTTAATAGGCAGGACTCTTCCCTAAAGAGCCTCCAAAGACTGAAGAGATAGCACTCCTGGGTCCCAGAAACACATCATTGTGGATACTGCACTCATCTGTGTCATGCAGTGTACTGCATTGTGGCCATTACATCTCATACCACTGATCTGCAATTAGGGATGTAGGCCATATACGGAGGAACAAGTAAGTGGTCCTCTAAGAACTTGAAAAATAAGGAAAATAAGATAATTCTGTGAGAATTCAATGAATTCAATTCAATGGAATGTTTCCTTGACTTTGGAATTGTTTCTTGATTGGCAAAACTCCTGATTTGATCAATGATTGTAATCTGAAGAAATATTGCTTTGACTCAAGGGTGTGACTCGTTTAGGAAAACAGGACTCCCAAAGCAGCAAATATTGGCACTGTCCATGGGAAGGAAAAGCTGAATTTGAACTTCGTGAATATCTTACTAGTTGAAAGATTTTTTCTGTTTCAAGCAAAGATAGTTTATCTGGTTTCCCCAAAACCCAGCAGAACTATTCTTTAGGGGTCAGTCACTGTCTGATTGGAATAGAATCTCTGGGAATTGGTTCAAATTTTTAGTTTATATATATATGCAATCCAGGTGTGGCAGGTGCATTCCTTATTAAAGGAATAAAATAAAAACTATCAGAGGCCATCATTTAGTACTAAACTTCTACACTAGGCCCCAACAGAACAGGCTACAGATAAAGATGGAGTCACTCACATGAAATTTCCATATCACCAAGCCAAACTAAGCTGTTTGTCTGAGAAATCAGGTTCAGAACAATACCTGCCAAAGTTCCCAACAGGCCAGTTTCAATTAGCAGAATAATGAGGATTTCTCTACTTTAATCCTTGCACAAAAGAAGTAGCCTAAAATAACCTGATATTAACAAAATATTTTTCTATGGTTTCACCGCCCTGTTCCACTATTTAGAGGAAAGTAACTTCGAAATGATTAATCTGCTTGTTGTTCTTTTGTTTCTGCTTTCTTTAGAAACAAAAGGTTTCTGCCTATAAAATCAAACTCTTCTGGTCAACCCACAGGAACACTTACTTTATTCTATGAAATAAAGTGTTGCTCAATTCTACAATCACAAATAAAGACAAGATCTTCAAACTATGGGCTGGGGTTGTACTCAGTCACAGAATGCCTGCTTAGTCTTGAGACACCATGTTCACTGTCCCCCTCACAACTCCCCCAAAGAAGAAATGTCCTAGGTGGGTCCTGCTTCTTCTTACTTCCTTTTTCTTGATATGCCTCCACTTAAGACACCCTGATCAGCCTCTTCTTTCATGTTTCCCAGATCTTATGGTGACCTTTCTTTCTATATAGACAGACCATCAATTCTCTGTCCCACCCCACCCCACCACCCACATTTTTTTTTTAAATACTGGAGATTGAGCCAAGAATACTTTACCACTGAACTATCTCCCTGGCCCTTTTTAAAGATTTGTTTATGTATTTATGTTTACATGGTGCTAGAATTTGAATCCAGGGCCTCACACATGCTAGGCAAATGTTCTACCAGTCAGCTACATATCCAATTCCTTTTTTTTAAAATAAAAATGTTATTTTTATTGATTACATATAATTTTAGCTGTATTAATATATATTATAACTTTAAGAATTAGAAGTAAATAACTTTATATTTTACCAAGAATAATCCAAGTTACCTCAGCATGTTCAATGACAATTATTTAGTCCTGCAGTCATTACATACCTATTCTCAGATAATCAGGAAGTCACCATCCAAGCTTTACTGACATGGTAGTTACCCCTACAGATGGTATTATGTAGAAACAAGACATGTTGTAAATACTCCTTTTTGTCATAAAGACATATTCCCCAAATAATCTTACTTATATAATGTACAAAATTTAACTTTTTAGCCATAAGAGTTATATCAAGTAGCTTTCATCTTGGAAAGCTATAAAGCTATAAAGACAGCAGCAAAATGACCCTCTGGACTTGGTACTTCTGAGTTTTCATTTTGGTTTATAACACCAGTTTAAAATTAAAACAAAATCATTCCCACATTATACTCATATAGGAAAAGTCTTTTATGTACACATTAGCAAAACAGAAATGTCAAATTGAGCAAGTTTTTTTTTTTTTGGCAAATCACAGAAATAAAACAGTGCCATCAGAAACAAAAACATCCGCTTTAGTGCTTTATAGTCGAAGAGACTGATGGACGTCCAGCAGATTTCTCATCTCCTCCTTCCATATCTTTCAAATTGAATACTTCCGAAGAAACTTTGCCTTTTGTTTCCTTTTTCATTAACTCCTCAATTTCTCAGAAGCACCCTGGGTAAATCAGACGCACAATTTCTAGCTGCAGACTGTAGTCTTCCTTTTCTATAACCTCGATCAATGGCTTGAGCTTGTCCTTCATCTTCTTCCCTTCCTTCACTGGAAGAATGAACTGAAGCCTCATGTGAGCACATTCAATCTTCACTTTCTCCTTCAGCTGCTCTTTCACTTCCAGAGTCTGCTGTTTTGTACTCTTGTTGGGTTTGACTGACTAGTGGATGTCCTTCATGACTCTCTCAATAAGGATAACAGTGTATAGTCTCTGTTTCTGGGTTGACACATTTGTCTGCCACAATGATTGCAATATCCCTAAACATCTGCTCCAGCAGTGTGTTCCTTTCTTTATCTGATTCCTGAACCTTTCCTTTAATCAAAATCTGCTTATTGATTTCAGTTTGGTCATCTGTTCCAAATGCACTGATGAGATTTTTGTTCTTTGCAACCTGACTTTTAGAAACATTTACAAACACCCAGTGGGCTTGCAGGACTTCGTCAAGGTCTTTTCCCCTTGTAGCAGGCTATCTCCAAGCACTTGCTGGTGCATTTCGTGCCAACCTCCGCCATGGTGCTGATTGCTAGGGGTGAAGATGGACATGGTGGCTGCTCACAGATCATGGCCAGGGAACCAGGGCTTCTTGCCTCACTGCCACTGGCACCCAACCCCAACAACCCAGTCGCGCGAAACCATAACTACAGCCTAGAATGCACCACCCTCTATTCCTTTTAATTTTGAGACAGAGTCTCACTAAGTTGCCTAGGCTAGGCTTGACATTGTGATCCTCTTGCCTTAGCCTCCTTGGTAACTGGGATTTTAGGCATGTGCCACCTTGCCTGTTTCAATGGTGGTTCTTTTTTTTTTTAAATTTGTAAACAACAGAAATTTATTGCTTACAACTCTGGAGCCTGTAAAGTTCAAGGTAAGTGTCTGGTGAGGCTTTGCTCTCTGCTTCCCCGATGGCACCTGTTGCATCCTCACATGGTAGAAGGGTCAAGGCAGCTTCTTCCCATCTCTTTTATACAGACACTGATCTAAAAAAATCAATGGTGGTTCTTGATATGGGTGGGACTGTGCCATTGGGGGTATTTGTTGACTCTCACAATGATTAAGATTATTTTTGGCATTTGATGAGTAGAACTTGGGATTGCTAGATATTTAGTAATTGTGCAGAGCACTCCCATACAATGGGGAACATTCCTGCATCTCCAACTGGAATGACTATCCAGTCATTCATGTTGTAGAAGTTCATCGAATTTGGATTTAACTTTATTTTAAATATAAACATGAGACATTTTATGCATAGCTTTAATAGATATTAAACTTTTCAGAATGTGATTACCCTAAAAATCATGAGATGATCTTGCCTTGTCTGGTTCAAAAATCTGCCAAAATTTATTCATTATTTTGGAAAACCAAGCTACATTAGTAACTCTGTGCATGGTACGTGAATCACCATCTGTGTTAGTCAGTTTTCCACTGCTGTGACAAAATACCTGAAATAATCAACTTATAAGGAGGAAAGATTTATTTTGGCTTATGGTTTCAGAGGTTTCAGTCCATAGTCATTTCGTCCTGTTGCCTTTGGGCGTGTGGCATGGCAGTACATCATGGTGGGGAGTACTTGGCAGAGGAAACTGATTACTTCATGATGGTTAGCTGGAAAAGAGTGAGAGAAGGGGCTGGGGTCTCAATATTCCCTGCGAGGGAATGCCTCTGTGACCTAGTAGGTCCTACATCCTAAAGGTTCCATCAACTCCCAGTAGCACCACAAACTGGTGAGCACACCTTTAGTATATAAGCCTTCGGAGTACATTTAGGATCAAAACTGTATCACCATTATAGCATGTTTGCATCATTCTGCATTTGTGGTAGTTATGTTCAAGGTAATTCTATACAGTATGTAAGCATCTGACTACCACATTTGAACACTCTTACATATTACACCCAAACATTTATATATCTAAATATGTACTATTTATTTATAAATCACCTTTCTTCTGATGCTCCTGTATATCTCTTTAGGACATTTCATTATTGTTATTGTTCAATCATCATTATTTTGGTTCTGGGGGTAAAACCCAGGGAATTGCACATGCTAAGTGCACAATTTACCACTGAACTATACTTCCAGTCCCACATTTTATTAACTCTGAAAATTGTGTTGTGGATGTATTGTATTATTTATGAATTGTAATTTGGGATAATATAGGAATATTTTTATATATTTATTATAAATGGGAGTGTCTTAGTATGGGTTGCTATAATAAATTAGCATAGACTGGGTGGCTTAAGCAGCAAACACTTATTTTTCATAGTTCTGGAACCTGGAAGTTTGAGATCAGATGCCAGTGTGGTAAGAGTTATCTTCCAGGTTGCAGATGGTTGATTTTTCATTGTATCCTCACTTGACAGAAAGAGAGCTAGCTAACTTCCTCTCTGACCTGTCCTTATGAGGACACTAGTACCATTTGTGAGGGTTCCACCCTTATGACTTAATTGCTTTCCAAAGATCCCACCGCCCAAATACTATCACACTGTGATTAGGTTTTCAACATTAAACTTGGGGGGGGGGGCATAAAAATGCAATCCACCAAAGGGAATGTTGAGCTGATTGGATGAGTTTTAATGGAGGTTTCTAAGGAAGAAGGTGGGAGGGTAAGTTTGAGATAGGACTTTGGGGATACAGAAAAAGAAAACGTTCCAAGAGAAGTGCCCATGAACTAATGAAATGCAGGAAATATCATGAACCTTTGCAAATTTCTGAGCAACCCAGCCCACAGCCTTTGCCTGACCCACTGGACCATGACCTTGCCTGTACAAAGTAACATGGGGCAATACACGAGTGCAGGGAAAACTGGCACAAAATTGTGTAATAATACTGACTCCACCTTGACCAGATCCTAGCCATCATTCCTCTATAAATATTAATACCCCACACCAAGGGGTTGTTTTCTTTCCCTCTGGAGATGGCCTTCATTTTCCCTTGAATGTGTATTCCTTGTTTTGCCCCCAAAACTTCTCACACTGGAGACAGCCCACATTCTCCTTTGAATGTACATCTGCTTCCCTAAATAAACTTTTGCCTGTGTCTCTGAGTGGTTTTGCTGAAATTATTTTCCATCAAGTATGCCAAGAACCCCACTTGATCTGAGTCAAGGTCCCCCTCTCTGGGAACTCTGGCACTTCCTGTGACAAGTTAATGGAGAAGACAGAATGCCACCAATTCTGAACCAAAACTCAGTTGTTACCTAAGACTTAAGGAAAGCAATGATATTTTCCAGAAGACAGCTGATCTGTTTTACACCAGGAAAGTCTGTTTCTCTGCTATTTGTCTGGCTCTCATCTTTATAACATAGCACTAGCATTATCACCCTAACAGGTGACTTGTCTCTTTTCCAAGCCTGGTTATATTTTGAGGGAAACGATTCCACGTTAGCCATTCAGAAGGTTTCAGATAGATGCTTTGTTAACCAGGAATCTCTCTCCAGGGACAGAAATGGTACGCGACCTCAGTTCACCCAGTTTCATTTTATGTTTCCACTTCTTTACAGGCTGAACTTTTCGTCTCCCTTTAATCATATTTACCCAAAGAAACTTTAGGATGAATTAAGAGTCCAGTTATCTTTAATACCAGGAATAGAGGTACACAGGCAGCGAACATGCCAGTCTTTTTCAAGAAACAAGTGTTTGAAGATACAAAAGAAAGGACATTAGCAAACGAGGAGGGGAACTTGGCAAGGTCTCAGTGACAGGAGAAAAGAGGGCTAAAAGAAAAAAGAGAAAGAAGAAAAACAACAAATTAAACACAGGCGCCAGAAAAAGCTGCAGGTGTCCTCTAGGCGTTCCTTACTAGCCTCTCGGCTCCCCGGGGGCAGCCCCCCAGCAGCCACGCCCGCGCCCGCGCCGGGCCCTCACCGGAGCGCCTCCCAGGACTGCGCAGCGCTGTCCCCTCCCTGGTCTCCACCCGGCTCCTCCTCTGACTTCCACCCTTCCCCTGAGCAGAGCCCAGAGCTGGACTTGTGCTTCCGGTTGCCGAGAACCAGAATCCTCACGTTGATCACACAGCTTTTTCAGCCCCCAGTCTTTCCAAGGAGGGTCCGGGGTCTGATTGCTGCGCTCGGCAGCTGAGCGCCGGTGGAAAGGGCCTAGGCCTGAGTAGCCATCTGAGGCCCCGGGCTGGGCCGGAGCCGGTGGGGGCGAATCTCCTTCAGGCTACCCGAGGAGGGCGTGCAGTGTGTGAAAGGGAAGGTGAGAAAGGAGGAGAAGGGTGAGGGGAAAGGAGGGATGGGGGACAAGGGGTACAGAAGAGGAGGGAGGAAGAGATCAAGGGAAAATGAGCCCGTCTTCTCGACCCTTGGCGCTCCTGGGAAAAGAAAGTAGCTGTCACAGACGAAGTAGGGTGAGCGCTTTGTACTAGCAGAAGCCTAGAGCATGCAAACTGTGCTAGACGGCCATACTGCCTCTAACAGTGAGGTGGCTATCAGTGTGTCAACACGACAAGGTCTCCACGATATTTTAAGTCTGGAATAGTGTGGTCCCCTTTGTGTAAACCAAAAGGAAAAGAGGTGGTGGTGATGGAGGAGAGTCATATACATGTATTTGTATGTGCACAGAAAGTGTCTGAAAAACTATAAAACTGTTCATGATAATGAAAGCTCTGTCCTTGTCTCCACTGCCCATCCAGTAACCATAACCAGATTTTGAGAAAAAGGAAAAAGAAGTTTATTGATTTGCTCGCAAAGGGGAAACACTGGAAACTACTGTCCCAGAAGCTGTGATTCTCTCTGCCATGGGAAACACAGGGCTTTTTAAAAGAGAAATACAAGAGCTGGGACCCAAATGTTATCAGTAGATAAAATTAATTTGGGTCCAGCTGGTGTCTTTCAGAAAGCTTCAATTCCCAGGTTTGGAGTCTCCTTATTCTTGTGGGCAGTGACATTCTTCCAGGCAGTGAAGGACGTGATAGCTTACTTAGCCTGGAAGGGAAGGAGTGTTAGCCCTTTCCCCAGTCAAGCTGCAGGGTTTAAACTCAAAGCATGAAATGGACCCTGGTTACATTATCAATGATTGTCTATGGGGAAGGGAACTAGAAACGGGGGTTGGGGGGAGGGCTTTAACTTTTCAGTTGTGTGAATCTCCCTTCACAAACTCTAGTGTTAACAACAAAAATGTTTTTTTATGTGTCTTATTTTTCTATTCATTTTCTTCTGAGACCTCTTTTTTTGTTGTTTTTGTTGCTGTTTTGCAGTGTTAGGGATTGAGCCCAGGAGCACTCTATCACTGAGCTACCTCCCTGGTTCTTTTATTTTTTATTTTGAGACAGGGTCTTGCTAAGTTGCTAAGACTGGCCTCAAACTTGTAATCCTTCAACCTCAGTCTCCAGAAACCATCTGTTCTCCCCAACCCCAGTACCAGGTATTAAACCCAGAGGCACTTAACCACTGAGACACATCCCCAGCCCTTTTTATTTTGAGATAGGGGATCACTAACTTGCTTAGGGCCTCACTAAACTGCTGAGGCTGGCTTTGAACCTGTAATCCTGCTGTCTCAGCTTCCCCTCCCCATAACCACTAAGCCACATGCCCAGCCATTTATTTATTTATTTATTTATTTATTTATTTATTTATTTATGAGACAAAGTCTTCCTAAGTTGCGTAGGGACTTGCTAAATTGCTCAGGCTGGCTTTGAATGTAATATGATCCTCCTGCCTCAGACTCCTGAGTCACTTGGATTATCAGCGTGCTCCACCACATTTAACTATTTGTCTTTTGGATGTTAAGTTTTTAAAAGTTCTTTATGTGTCCTCTGTCAGAAGAGTAGCTGCAAACATTTTCTCCCATTCTGTAGGTTCTCTCTTCACATTCTTAATTGTTTCTTTTGCTGTGCAGAAACTTTAATTTGAGGCCATGCATTTGTTAACTCTTGGCATTATTTCCTGAACTTTAGGGGTCCTATTGAGAAAGTCATTGCCTGTGCCTATATGATGGAGTATTGACCTTACGTGTTCCTCTAGGAGTTGCATAGTTTCTGGACTAATTTCTAGGTCTTTGATCCATTTTGAGTTGACTTTTGTGCATAGTGAGAGATAAGGATCTACTCTCATTCTTCTACATAGGGATAACCAGTTTTCCCAGTATCTTTTGTTAAAAAAAGCTTTCTTTTCACCCGGGGGTTTTTTTTTTTTTTTTTTTTTTTTGTACTGGGGATTGAACCCATGGGTACCCAATCACTGAGCAACATATCCTGCTCTTTTTTATATTTCATTTTATTTAGAGGCAGGGTCTTGCTGAGTTGCTTAGGGCCTTCTAAGTTGCTGAGGCTGGCTTTGAACTCGTGATCCTCCTGCCTCAGTTTCCTGAGCTGCTGGGATTACAGGTGTGCGCCACTGTGCCTGGCCAGTGTATGTTTTCGACACTGTTGTCAAGGATCAGATGACTCTATATGGGTTTGCCTCTGTCTTCTGTTCTGTACCATTGGTCTGTATGTCTATGTTTATGACAGTGCCATGCAGTTTTCTTATCATAGCTCTGTAATATAATTTGAAGTTGGTATTGTGATACCTCCAGCATTGCTTTTTTGGCTGGGTTAGAGGCTTTCAACAAAGGTAGTTACGGGGGAATGGAGAAAATTAGACAGATTTGAAAGATCTTTGAGAGAGTAAATCAATAGGATTTGATAGTACACTGGAAAATAGTAACAAAGAATGGTCTCCATTTATTGAATACTTACTAAGTGTCAAACACTGCTCTAATTGCTTCTTAAATTTTTTTCTTACTTATTCCTGTAACAACTCTGTGAGGTGGATTTTTTCTCAATTTTGTAGATAAGAAAATCAAGACAAAGAGAATTTAAGTAACTTGCCCAAGGTCCCAGAGTAGGGAAGCCAGGATTCAATGTCAGGTCTGTGTCACTCCAAACTCTCTGAACAGAGTGACAAAGGAGGAATGGATTTAGGACAGAGGTGGGAGGGAGGGAAAGATGATACCTTTGGGATCTGTGGAATTTGAGGAACCTTTCAGTTATCTCAGAAGAGATGCTCAAAAGGCAAATGGAAAAGTGAATATGAAGCTCAGAGGAAAGATCTAGGTCAAAGAATAAATTTGTGAGTTGCCAGCAAGGAAATGTTATTTGGCACTACTGAGTAGGTGCAGTGAGACCACCCCAGGAGAGTATGTAGAAGGATTAGAATAGACCTGTAAGGAACATCACTGTTAAAAAATGGTAGAGAAAGAACCCTCAAAAAGATGTAGCCATAGTTGTAAGAAGAAAGATAATCAGGACAATAGCATTGTGGAAGACAAAGAGAGTTCCAATGAGAAAGTGATCAACAGTGTCATTCTACTTGAGTGGTGGGGTAAACCTAAGGGACAAGATGTGTTTTTGTATTTATGGTCGAAGTCTATTCATTACCTAAGAGGACAGTCTTGGTGGACTAATGGGGACAGAATCCAACTTAGTTGATTGATGAGTGAGTAGAGGACGAGGAAATTTGAATGGTAGGCATAAATAATCTGATCAAAATATTTGTTTCTCTGCAGCTAAGAATCTAGAGTCAACATTATAAGTGAGGCCCCTTACCTGGATACAGTGGTGCACACCTGTAATCCCAGCAGCTCAGGAGACTGAGGCAGGAGGATTGCGAGTTCAAAGCCCTTCTGGGCGACTTAGCAAGATCCTGTCTTAACAAATAAAAAGGACTGGGGATGGAGCTCAGTGGTAGAACATCCCTAGGCCTAATCTTCAGTACTGATTTAAAAAAAAAAGTGAGGTCCCTTTACTAAGTTTTGATCATACTAATAGTCATAGGGATCTCCTTTACCTCCTCATGAGAAGACATATCCCTTTTCATGTTAGTCAGCTTTCTGTTGCTGTGACAAAATACTTGAGATAAATAAACTTAAGGTAGAAAGGTTTATTTTTGGCTCATGGTTTCAGAGGTTTCAGCCCATGGTTTATTGGCCTTATTGCTTTGGGCCTCAGGTGAGGCTGAACTTCATGGCAGAGAGTATGGAGTGTAGCAAAGCTGTTCATCTCATGGCACCTGGGAAGCAAAGGGAAAGAGAGAGGAAGGGATTGGGGACGAGATTTATTTCTCAAGCCCCTCCTCCCTCTACTGTGACCTACTTCCTCCAACTAGGTCCAACCTCCTTAAGTTTCCACCACTTCCTGCCAGCTGGGGACCAATTCTTCAACACCTGAGCCTTGGGGCAAACAGTCCAGATCCAAACTGTAACACTCCACCTCTAGCCATTCCTTTTTTTTTTTCCCCCTTCAATTTTCCTATTCTTAAGTTTCTGCATTGCCATTTCCTACCTAGCTCCCTTGGGATATTCCTTAGATAAACAGGATGAATCATAATTGTGTGTGTGTGTGTGTGTGTGTGTGTGTGTGTGTGTGTGTGTTGCGTATTGTCCTCTCTCTCTGTTTTTCTCTCTTTTTGCAGTAACAGGGATTGAACCCAGGGCACTCTACCACTGAGCTCCATCCCCAGACCCCTTTCTAAATTTTATTTTGAGTCAGGGTCTTGCTAAGTTGCTGAGGCTGGCCTTGAACTTGTGGTCCTTCTGCCTCAGGCTGCTGATATTGGTTGTTGTCTATCTGAAGATCACTGGTCTAACCAGGCAGAATATGGGAAAGACATATTCTCAGGGCAGTTACACTCCCTTTTCTGCCAGGTGCTCATCACCTATTTTTTTTTTCTTTCTAGGCATATGCTAGTTGGGCTGCAGCTATGGAGAAATTCCATGGGCATGTTTCTGCCCACCCAGATATCCTCTCCTTGGAGAATCGGTGCCTGGCCATGCTCCCTGTTTTGCAGCCCTTGGAAAAACCACACGAACATATGTCTGCTCACTCAGACATCCTCTCCTTGAAGAATCAGTGTCTGGTCAGAATTCTTGACCTGAAGACCATGGAAAAACCACATAGGCATGTGTCTGCCCACTCCAACATCCTCTCCTTGGAGAACCGGTGTCTTGCTACCCTCCCCAGCATAAAGAGTACTGTGTCTGCCAGCCCCTTGCTCCAGTGTCTCCAGATACCTCCCATGATGCAAGGTGGTTTGTGCAGCCTGAACACCAGCAGCCGCCTGCTCTCTGAGCCTCCCAGCTGGAGGACTCATTGTGTCTCTGAGGGATTAGACCTTCTGACTTGCCCCAGGATCCTGAAATCCACCTCTGCTACGGAAAGAGTTCAGAAAGCAACTTTGGTAATAGCTCCAGACACTCATCCTGAGTCTAGCCATGTCTGTTAAATGCTCTTACCACTAGTATTTGGTGCCTCAGTTTCCCTCTGTACTGCTCTGTTTGGGTACTTTCTCTCTTCTGAGTCTCTTCTGAGGTGTTCATTACTCTGGGGCTGTTTTCTTTAGCACACTACAGATCTATTTCAGAGACTGGACAATAAATCAAAACCAGTTCTTGTCTTTAGAAAACTGCTTATGAGAAGCACCAGTGTGATATTACTCTAGCATAGTTAGTGCTTTTGAAATCAAGCATGAGGTATACCTGCTCTACCAGAGCTCATTTTCCTGTGTGTACTCTTGTAGACATGTTCACTGAGCACACTTATGTAAGCACATTTAGTGTATAGGTAAGAATTGGTAGGCAGGTACACATTGATTCTGTGTGGACTTGGGGTGGGCTGAGGGAAAGCTAACCTGAGCTCCACACTGTCTGCTAATAGACAACAAATAGACAACCTTGGGCAAGACTCATAACGCTTCAGAGTCTTTATTGTCTCACCTTTAAAATGAAGTCAACAGAAACATATATCACAGGGTTATTGTCAGGATTATAACTACTGCCATCATATACTGATTTAGGGCTTTGCAGCTGTCAGAGTCATAACTGTGTTATTCCATTTAATTTTCCAACAACCCTATCAGGGAAGTGGTAGTGAATGAGGAAGCTGAAGTTAAGCAACTCAAGGTTTCTGAGGGATTGATATGGGATTTGGCTCCTTTTCTTCTAACTCCAAAACTATGTTAAATATAGTGTTCTAAGAAGGGTGTGAGGGGACCTAGGCTCCCAGGCTATGACATTAATATGGTGATGAAAGCTGAGAGGAAGACCCAAAAACATCTGGGCAGAGGCTCAGAAGGTGGAGTAGGGAAAGGTGGTGTGTGTGACAGAGAGAGCCTGAAGTCAGAGACAGGATAGACTAGACCAATGCTGATCCATGTGGGGGGTGAAGGGAGTGGGCTTATGGGTGCTAGATAGAGGTGAGGACCCTAACTATCTCTGGGAGCTGCCTTAAGATCTGTTTGTTTGAGAGGCCATAGGTACATACTGTGATTTATAACTACCACTAACCCTAGGGTCATTGGTGCTACTCAGAAGAAGAGAAAAAAACAGAGAAGAAGGAAGGGGCAGAGGCCCCAATGCCTTTTTATTATCTAAGCTTGGAAGAAGAAGAAGAGGAACTGGCCCTGAAACTTACCTCTGGGAACTCTGAATCTCATCTGGATCCCACTGACCAGGTCCTTCAGGAAAAAAAGGTGAAATTTCCAGAGTTGGAGAGAGGATGGTGGTGGAAGGGACGTTAGGGTGGAGACCTGGAACAGGGCCCTTCCCCAGAGGGAATATGACCCAGCTCTTATTTCTCACTTCCTAATCCCCTACTCTAACTTCTCAGTTGGACAGATGTCTTCCCAAACCTGGGGTCCATTCTCTCTGTAAGTTGTCCTGCATGGATGCTTATTACCTTACTCCTCCTTCCTACCCTCTCTTTCTAATTCCTAGATGGCTCTCATGAGCTTGCTGTGTTCTACTCTGGCCTCAAATGTAAACATAAAAAATGCATCTGACCCCATCCACGCTTCCATCCTGCAAGTCTGTAGCGAACTTGCTCCCTTGGAGCCTGAGTTCATCCTCAAGGTATTGTGGTATGAAGGAGGGGGTGGGGATAGGGAATGTAGTTATGGCCATGTGAGGGGAGTGGTGACTAGCCTTCCATTGGGAGTGGAAGAAGCTTCACTTAGGAAGGGAGTAGAATCTCTGGGTGAGTCAGAGGCCTGTTCCCTGGGGTTCTGGGAAGAGTGGAGGAAGATAAGACTGGGAAACAGAATACCAGCGTTGTTTAGTAAGTACACAATGCAAGGCTGCAAGAGTCATCTCAACTGATTATGAAATGTGGCATAGCTCTTAAGGTACTTATGGTATTGTTAAGAAAGCAAAACACAGTGCTGGGGGTATAGCTCAGTTGGTAGAGTGCCTGTCTTGCAATTGCAAGTCCCTGTGTTCAATCTCCAGCACCACCAAAAAAGAAAAAAAAAAAAAAAAAAAGAAAGATAAAGAAAAAAATTAAAGAAAGCAGAACACTTCTCCAAATATATAAATGCAAGTGGAGTAGTAGAAAGTGAATGTTTCAGAAGCAGAAAAGCAGGGGGCCTTTTCTATAAGGCTTTGATCATAATCACCAGTTTGAACCCTTGGTAAACTTTTTTGATGGATATTGATCTGAGTCCTCTTCCAAAGAGGGAAAAGTCTGGTTGACTTGGAAGGCAGCCAGTGGACTCAGAAGAAGACATGCTGGAAAGGAATATGAGCTGGAGTATGGCCTAACATAGTTTAGCATGCCAAGCCAAGAGGCTCTGGTTTTGTATTTTGTAGGCAATGTGGAGGGCTCTGGAAAGGATTTATGTAGGCAGATTCAATAAACAAGTTCTGTGCCCTAGGCAGCTTTGTACACCAGGCAGCAGCTGAATATCCGGGATGCGGCCAACAAAATTGTGGCCATTGCTGCCTTCTTGCCACTGTGCCGCCCCCACCTGCGTCGATATTTCTGTGCCATTGTCCACCTGCCTTCTGATTGGATCCAGGTAGCAGAGTTCTACCAGGTATGGCATTCACTTCCTTGAGCTTTGGCCCTCACTGGATTTGTTCTCTTTTGCTCACTGTGTCCCTAGAGAAAATTCTGAGATAGTTTGGCTTGCCTCAGCATTCCTCGGCTTTGGTGCCCAGATAGCAGCTTCTCTCTGTACCAGGTTGGGTTGCCCAACAGGGAGAATACTGTTGAGAAGGGCTGGACCATAGTTTCAGGAAAAAAAAAAAATCTATCTTATTCTGAACCTCATGTTTGCAATGAAGAAAAACCACAGAAATTGTCATTTTAGAGCTGGTGCTAGGAACTTGCTCCCTATTTGGTGCTCTTACAACACCATAGCCTTGTTTTATTTAGGAGGGTGTGGTTGGGTCTTGCTTTTGATGGTCTTCTCTCTCCGACAGGGCCTTGCTGAAGGAGACTCAGAAAAGCTGGTGCCCTTGCCTGCCTGTCTCCGAGCAGCTATGACAGACAAATTTGCACAGTTTGGTGAATACCAGCTGGCTAAGTACAATCCACGAAAGCATCGTGCCAAGAGACGCCCCCTCCGGCCGCCTCGCCCTCCAGTCAGTTCCTGCCTCTGCCCTGGTCATTCACAATCTAGGCCCTTTTGCTCTGGAAAGGAAGGAACAAAAGAATGTGATGATCCCAGGGTCCTAACTAAGATTCTGATACGTTTCTATACCAGGAACTAAAGGAGTCTGAGAGGTTCAGAGGATATGGGTAGAAAGAGCAGAGAGGGCCTCTTTCCCCACTGGCTTCCTTTCTGGTAGAGAGGGATTTTCAGGCCTATTGGATTGGTTATCTCCAAGGATAACTTCCAGTTCCCTGTTTGAAACTGCTTCTTCTTTTCCTATAGAGGACAGAGCGTCTATTTTCTGAGAAAAAGAGAAATTTTTCAAGGTGCCTTTGGCCTCTTAAATACGAACAGATTAAGGTGAGTCCCTTGTTCTGTCATCACCATCATCATTAAAACAGATTATTAAGAAAATATATGTTGATATTCCAAGAAATGACGCATTCCCAGTTGGTCTACTCTTCTTTCCCCCTCACTCTATTAATATATCCTAAACTCAGCTCTTCTGCCATAGAAGATTCTTTGAGGGCTGGGGATATGGCTCATTTGGTAGAGTGCTTGCCTTTCATGCACAAGGCCCTGGTTCAATCCCCAACACCACCAAAAAAACAAACAAAAAAAAGAAGATTCTTTGAGCTTTTCAATTACTCACAGCCTGTGTTGTGCTGATACCTCCTGTTTTAGTGAGCTTTTTTTGCTGCTGTGACTAAAAGACATGACAGGAACAATTTTAGAGGAGGAAAAGTTTATTTGGGGGCTCATAGTTTCAGAAGTCCATAGGCAACTGACTCCATTCCTTAGGACTTGCAGTGAGGCAGAACATCATGGCAGAAGAGTGTGGTGGGGAGAAGTGGCTCACATAAAGATCAGGAAGCAGAGAGACTCCACTCACCAGATACAAACTATGTACCCCAAAGACATGCCCCAATGCCCACCTCCTCCAGCCATGCCCATTCCCCTTCCGTTACCATTCAGTTAATCTCCATTAGGGCATTAATTCACTAATTGGGTTAAGGCTTTCCTAACCCAATCATTTCACCTCTGAATGTTCTTGCATTGTCTCACACATGAGCTTTTTCAAATCTTAACACCTCCATTTACATGTCCAGAAGCTCCATGACATAAACAAGAGCTGCTTTTCCCTTTCCCTCCCTCTGAGAACAAGGATGTTTTCTGTTCATTCTGTTTCCATCTTTATTTTCACAAATCAGTCATCCCATGTTAACCACTGTTAACTCAATCTTTTGTGAATGAAACACAGGGAACCCCCAAACCTGCCTTTCTTTCATTTTTTTTTTTTTTTAAATTGGGTCTGTGTTGTTCAGGCTGTCCTCAAACTCTTGGCACAAATAATCCTCTTGTCTCAGCCTCCTGAATAGCTAGGTCCAGGTGCACCACTGTGCCAGCTTATGAGCTGCTATCTTTTTCTTGTCATGGAAGTTCTTGTTGCTGTAGATTTTTACTCTCTATTCCTGTTCTTTGCCCAAATTTGTTTGGGGAAAAGAAATTGTCTCATGGGAACAGAAAGTCCTCACGTTCTGATTTCTAAAGAAAGTCCCTGATTCTAGTGAAATGACCTCTGTGGGACTTGGGGCTGTTTCCATAGTTTGAGGCCACCTACAATGCAGTGCCAGAGAAAAAGAATCAGCCGAGGTTCACCTTGAAGAAGTTGGTACAGCGACTGCATATCCATGAGCCTGCCCAACATGTGCAAGCCCTGCTGGGCTACAGGTGAGAAGCTGCATCCCAAACATACATCCCATCAAGGTGACTCCATCACAGTTCAATACCCATGGTCCAATCCTGGGAGTTCTCAACCCCAGTATCATGAGTTTGGGCAGACATGGCCTGTAAACATGACTGTAACATCTTCTCTTTTTCATTTCTGTTAACTTTGAAATGAGAAGTTCTTTCTTCTCTGTTCCAGGTACCCTTCCAACCTACAGCTCTTTTCTCGGAGTGGCCTCCCTGGGCCATGGGATTCTAGCAGAGCTGGGAAGCGGATGAAGCTCTCTCGGCCAGAGACCTGGGAACGGGAGCTGAGCCTGCAGGGGAACAAAGCTTCTGTTTGGGAGGAACTCATTGGTAGGGTGACCTTGGCCATTGTGCTCCCTTGTTCTTTTCCTCATTTAAGCCACTACATTTTAGACCCCTGACTTTAAGATTTCTGTGGCATGGTGCATTTCTTCTCTTGCCTGGTAGTTGCATACTGAAAATTGGATTTATAAGGTATCCCATTGACTACACCAATGAGGACAGTGGTGCTTGTTTTGAATAGTGTTGGCATCATAGATAGATCATTATTCCAGATGTGGTTAGGTGATACACAAGTCTTTACCAACATATGATGAAAGTGGTACCTCTTCTCTGTACTTTATCAACATGAACTCATTTCAAACTAGATGGAGCTGGCTTTTGGCATATTGGAATCTCTACAGAAATTCATGTTTAGGACATGGGAGTTTTAGATAATTTAGGTAATTTACCCATTCTGAAAAAGGAAAAAAATTTGCATTGGGAAGAACCAAGTTACTCTTTCTCTCTGTGGTATTTTTTTTTCCAGTGTAACTATAGATGGTTCTTTCTATTTTCATATATATACATATATGTGTGTGTGTGTGTGTATAGATATGTGTGTATATATATATATGTATATATACATTAATATATATACGTATATATGTGTATATATGTATATATATGTGTGTGTATATATATATATATATATATATATGAAAGGTATATATATCTTGTTTGCATTTAGTTTCCTCTTTCCTCTGAAAATTTAAAGTCAATTTCTCCTTGTTGAAAAACATCTAACTTTAGACCTTTCGACCAAGTTTCGTATTTTGGGACTTTAGAAGCCCAGATGTCTTTTACTTTTTACTCTGTGCACTGCCCATCATAGATTGTACTCAAGGCAGCCTGAATTTCTCAGCTGCTTGTCCCTTTTTCTCACTGTGCAGGTATCACTGGTGGTGTGTATATCAGAATCACCTAGGAATTAAAACACACATATACGCACACCCTGCTGGATTGAAATAAGTTAAGGTGTAGGGGGATAAAGGAGCCTGGATGGCAGCTGGTATAGGCAGAAGATCCTGTGGGTAGCATCTCGACTTCCTCCTTTTGGTTGAGAACCACTGACCCTGAAAATTTAAACTGTGTTGGTTGGGCATGGTGGTGGCCCATACCTGTAATCCCAGTGGCTTGGGAGGCTGAGGCAGGAGGATCAAAAGTTCAAAACCAGCCTCAGCAACTTATTGAGGCCAGAAGCAACTTAGCCAGACCGTGTCTCAAGATAAAAAATAAAAAGGACTGGGGATGTGGCTCAGTGGTAAAATGCCCCTTGGCTACGCCCCCGCAGAAAGTTATATTCTTATACTAATATATTATATATTTTAGGAAATGCATAAATATAAATATGTAGCCAACCTGTGTGGTGGTACAGACCTCTAATCCAGCTATTTGAGAAGCTGAAGCAGTAGAATAGCAAGTTTAAGGCTGGGGAACTCATTGAGTCCCTGTTGCAAAATAAAAAATAAAAGGGGCTGGGGATGTAGATCAGTGGCAAAATGCCCCTGGATTCAATCCCAAGTATTACAAAAAGAAAATTGTCTATATGCACCCACAGATAAATATAAATATAAGGAAATCTAAAATATATATAACTGTAAGTATAAAGTAAAAAATATAAGATAAAATATAGTTAGGTACAGACCCCTTTTGGGAGAACATTGGTTTCATTAATAATAAACATTTGTAAATAATGAACAAGTTTTTGGAATTAAATCAGTGAATTTCTCAATCTGAAAGAGATGTCTAGTTTTCTAATGTTATAAATATGCCTTTATTTCCTATAAAAAATGATCTAGAAAACCTTTCATACAGTTTCTCAAGCAGTAGTTGATCAAAACTTGAGTTGATAATGGATGCAGTAGTGCCTCAGTTACCAAACATCATTTAGAGTATGTCTACAAGCTATTGTTCCATACAGTTTGTGAATCAGAATTATGACTGGAGTCAGGCCTAGTGGTGCTTGCCCGTAGCCCCGGCTATCAGGAGCCACAAGTTTGAGACCAGCCTAGACAGCATAGCAAGATTCTGTCTCAAAAAATAAAAGCATTTGTACAGCCAGAGGAATGAGAAGTTATGTTCCATTTGTGTGCAGTGCGTCAAAATGCATTCTATTGTATAACCAATTAGAACAAATTTTATATATATACACATATATGTATATGTATGTGTGTGTGTGTGTGTGTGTGTGTGTGTGTATAAAAGCATTTGTTTGGCTAGGAGTATAACTCAGTGGTAGAATGCAGGCTTAGTATGCATGTGGCCCTGGGTTTAATCCCCAGCCCCCAAAAAGAATTATGACTAGAGAATCCTAAGACTTTCAGAAAACTGAAAGCTTCTATCTACTCCTTCAAAAGATACCACCATCCTCTGGGTAGAAGCTGCTGGTGGTGTGGGCCAATACTCAGGGTGGGTACTCAGAATGGAGGTCTCACGGGCCTGGTGTCTAAAGTAGCCTGAATGCACCTCTGGGAGCATGCAGGAAAGAAAGTTCACACTTCCTATTTATATTCACTTTGGTTTAAAAAGAAAAGAATGAGGGCTCGGGATGTAGTGCAGTGGTAGAGCACTTGCCTAGCATGTGCATGGTCCTGGGTTTCATCCTCAGCACTACAAAAAAAAAAAAAAAAAAAAAAAAAGAATGCATGTTTCCAATGTTTCCATGCAGATGGAAACCCAATATTATATGATAATATAGTACATACAATAATTGAGGTTTACTGAGGGAAGGATAGGTGTTCTGCCCAAGAGCACTGGGGGTACCCTTTGCTCTTTTAACTTTTGCACAATATGACTTAAACTTATCTTTGAGTTGTAGATGCATTTCGAATGTTATTCAGCATTAACCAAACAAAAACCTCTAAAATTGACCTGTGTTAAAAAGATTATTATTAAGAGATTATGGTAGAAGATGATATCTTCTTATCACAGGGACAAGCAAACAATAAGAAAGTAACAAACATGAAGTTGTACTTACAGTGTAAATCTTTTTCACCTATATTTAAGCAAAAAATAATGAATAATTGAATCTTATAAGAAGTTGGCCCAAAAATTTAAAAAAAATTACAAGGAAACTATTTGAAATATGGATTTATATTTGTCACTATAAATAGTGAATCTCACCTTACGTGTCTATATATCATGCCTTGAAGTGTTAACTAACGAATGTCCTACATATATATAATTTATAAATAAACAAACTTACTCTAGGAAATTTCTCTTTAACTATCTACAGAGTTTGGAAACCATTGCTCTAAACTAGAGAATATATTTTGTCAGTTGAACCCAATCTCAGGGCTAGAGTCAACAGATGAATTATACATTGCTTATTGAAACAGGTATCCTATAAACAGTGTTGTTTTGCTCCACACTTCAGGTCAATCCTGGTTCCATCTTTGCAGACCTTTAAAACAGTTGGAATGGAATAGATCATACCTTAGTCCCTCACTCCCTCTCTCTTGAACTTTCCACATGGCCTCTGAACTTGCTCTGGTCTCTGACCTCTCTCTCTTCCCTCATTTACTTTCCTCACCTTGTGCCCTACCTTCCACAGACAATGGGAAGCTTCCCTTCATGGCCATGCTTCGGAACCTGTGCAACCTGCTGCGGGTAGGAATCAGTGCCCGCCACCACGGGCTCATTCTGCAGAGACTCCAGCATGAGGTGCGTGTGGGGGACGGGTCCCTGTGGCTCAGTGATGAGACATGGGTATGAGGTACCACTGCTACAGCCAGGCTTTTCCAGGTGGCTGAGGTGGCAGTCTTTTCATGTGGGCTGTAAACAGGTGTGGAAATATAGATGTGTTTGAGAAAGACAGGCCTGGGGGTCCTGCCAGTCCTTTGAGAAATTACAGTGTAAGAACTTGTGTTTTTATTTTCTGAGCTTATCGACTTACTGGAAAGAGCTCTTCAGTAATTTAAATGACTTCAGAGGGAGTGTGTTATAAAAGAAACGGGGCTCCTGTTATTTCCCTGTCTTTACCTCTTCTCATACTCTAAAGTGACAACTTTTTTTTTCTTTCTTCTTCCCCCTTCCCTGTATTTCTTCTCTAAGTCCATTTCTCCCTTTCTCACCTTCCCAGAATCTAATAAAGTGGTTACCTCATGATCCTGACCCCTGAGGCCCTGGTGGCCCTCATCCTCCCTGGTCCTCTGCTCATGTCCCCTTCCTTGCTTTTCAGAAGTCGGTGATCAACAGTCGGCAGTTTCCATTCAGATTCCTTAATGCCCATGATTCCATTGATAACCTTGAGGCTCAACTTAGAAATAGAGGTATTATCTCCCTTCTTACAATGCCTGCTTACCTCCTGCGTTTAAATGAGATGGCCCCTCTGATATTTTTACCCTCTTGCCTTGCAGACTCAGGGTGTGGGGTAGGCAGGTCAGACACTTCCCAGCCCTAAGCTCAGGGCTCAGGACACACCACTGGTGGGACAAGATGAGGACTAGAAACTTCCTGACTCAGATATTTACTTGTCTCCCTACAGCATTGCCCTTTCCTTCTAATACAAACCTGATGAGGCGTATAATGATCAGAAACTCAAAAAATGTCAGGAAGACTGCTGGTTGGAAGTATCTTTGCAACCTAAGTCGTCAGGAGCTTCGAGAAGCAATGAAGATACCTGTGGTGTTTGAGCAACTCCAGAGGGAGAAGCAGAAAATACGTAAGGCCAGGTGCGTGTGTGCCTTCTGGGATCCTCAAGCAGATGGTAAGAGGCATGGTGACAGGGCACAGAAGTCTCTTGGGAACCCCAGCTGTTTTTTTTTTGTAAAGATATGCTTGTCTGTCAGTCATCCATGACTCACCTGCTTGGTCCCAGTCATTTCTAGCACAGCACATCTTGTCTTTAGCATTTTTCCATAGGGAG